>QJPP01000292.1:0-236269 GCA_003996215.1 Jaltomata sinuosa
ACAAACGATTTCAAACAATGCACATGCGATACCATAGGCTTGCCCTTACTATTCTATTTCAGTTCTTCAGAAAGCCGCTCAGGATCACTACAGGACTTGTTTAGGCTTGTAATGAGGTTTCAGGTGCAGGTAGGATACATATAGGGGTTAGTGACTAAGCCCTCCTTGGAACCACCGACGTCTTCTTACCACATAACTTTACGTTGTCCGTCCTTATTCACCTTTATATTTCCTTCTTTCTAGCTACAGGTGCGGCCTCTTTATTTTGACAATTCTTTTTATTACTTTTTCGATCTTTTTCATCTCTATTTTTTTTCTTTTTTTTTTTAGGCACACACCCGACTTTTCATTCTATTCACCACCACTCTTCTCCATCCTCTTTTTCTTATCATTCACCTCTCTAGTAGCCACCCTCAACTTAGGCTGATTGCCTGCGTTTGAGGTGCACAATGTCCAAGGGAGGACCAGGGCCAAAACAGGGTTTACCTCTGTAGTAGCCACCCTCAACTTAGGCTGATTGCCGGGGTTGAGGTGCACGATGTCCAAGGAAGGACCAGGGCCAAAATAGGGATTCAAACTTAAACAGGAATGGTGACAGGTTATTGAAAGAACAAGGTCACTTATGGCTCAATTAGGGATCAAAAAGGGATTATTGCATTTGGACGGTCTTATAGGTTAAGTGGACTGCACACAAAAAGGGTCTGTGATCCTTTCCTAAGTAACCAAACTTCAAACTTAACAAAATAGACCGGGCAAGTTCTAGATGCATGCACAGAGTAAGAATTTATAACAATAAGCTCACACGCTCTTGGCACCAAGAAACTATATCGCTACCAACTATCAAACAACCGCTCGGCTTAAGCATACTCATTCTACTCATAATCACACAATGACATACAAGGATCCAGACAGTCAATCGTTTCATCATAAGTACAAACCCAGAAAATTTTTAAAAGGGGCGCTACTTTGATAAGAAATCGCATGCTTTGCTATAGACACTAAAAAAAAATTTAAAAAATAACAACCTAAACATGCCGGTTCTACTAGATAGCACACCGGAGGGAAAAGAAACACGGTAACAAAAACCCTCGGTGGTGACTCACAGGTTTCCCAACACCCTCAACTTAGACTCATGCATTGTCCCCAATGCATCCACATGAAAGCTAAAAACTGTGAGAGAAAGGAATACCTGTGAAGTCGATATGACTCAGATTCTGGAATGATGTTGGAGACCGCCAGGGTCTCCAAAACAAGAGAACTAGATGGAGTGTGGCGTTCCATCTTCCTTTTTGGGCTCCATCGCTAGTCGCGACAACTTCTTCGCTCTTTTTTTGCAGATTCTCTTGCGGTGTTTTCTTTTTCTTGACCTTTCACCGCTTTCCTTTACCTGCTTCTCCTCAAGATACGCGTTTGCAGGGCCTTCCTCAATAGAATTGATGACCGCGACCACCCTCATGTCACTTGGTTGCTTCATCAATTTGGACACATCGAACTTGACCACTTCATTGTTTAATCGGAAGGTCAGTTCATTTTTTTCCATGTCAACCAATGCTCTTGCTGTGGCTAGCAATGGTCGTCCCAAGATTATGGGAACTTCGAAATCCACTTCGCAATCCAAGATCACAAAGTCAGCTGGGAAGATAAGCTTACCGATCTTTACTAGCACATCAGACAATAGTCCCACAGGTCGCTTTACTGAACGGTCAACCATCATCACTCTTATGGACGTTGGTTTAGGAGCTCCCAAACCCAGTTGTTTGTAGACGGCTAGTGGAATCAAGTTGATGCTAGCACCTAGATCACACAAGGCTTTCCCGAAGTTGAGCTTCCCAACAGTGCAGGGAACAGTGAAAGCGCCTGGATCTTCCTTCTTTTCGACTAAGGACCTTGAAGAAATAGCGCTGCAGTGGTGGAGGTTATCTTCCGGTTCAAAACTTACCGACCTCTTCTTTGTAATCAAGTCCTTCATGAACTTGGCATAACCAGGCATTTGTTCCAGCGCTTCCACCAATGGTATGTTTATTGAAATTTGCTTCAGCATGGTCATGAAGTTCAGGAACTTACCATCATCAGCTTTCTTCTTCAAACGTTGTGGGAAAGGAGGTGGTGGCCGAGGCATCATAGTTGGAGGCTTTTCAGCTTCCTTGCTTTTCTCTGTGGGCTTTGGAGTTTCCTCCTCTACCGCCTCTTCATCATCCGCAACATCACCTTGAGTCTGAATTACCGGATGTGATTCCGGTAATATTTTTCCGCTTCTTGTGGTGATCGCCATACAGCTAGCGTCATTCCTCGGATGAGTCATGTCACTCGGCAAGGTACCTGTCTTCCTTTGGTTTAACGATGTTTGATAACTCAGTCCTCATCTCCTTTACCCCAGAGTCAGTCGATTCCACCTTTAGCAGCATCTTCGCCATCATGCTCTCTAGCTTGGCCGTCCCTGTCTCGGTGTTAGCTCTGTCCCGATTGCCAGGTGGTACATACAACCCACCTCTATCAGTGTTGTTCCTCCAGTTTCCCTGGTCGCGCTCTTTGTAATCAGTTTTCTCATAGTGGTTGTCTCTCTGATAGTTCCGACCTTGGTTTCCTTGGCCATTGGCCTGGAAACCCCCCAAGTAATTCGCCTCCTCAGTTTCCAACTCTGCTGCTCTACCTTGCGAACACACGGCTTTCACCTTCTCAATACTTCTTGACATCAAGTGCTTGGTCAAAAGGTCCATTTGCATTTTTAGATGCGCCATGTCTTGGTCGCGCTCCTCCTCTTTTCTGCGCTGCTCAGCTGACACACCAACTACATACGTACTAGCTGCTACCTCTGAATCTCGTGTATGCCAGGCCCTATTTGTTTTGGTGAGCCTGTCCAAAGTAGTTGTGGCCTCAACAAAAGTGAGACCCATGAATGCACCACCTGCTGCGTTGTCTAACGTCGGCTTGGTAGCCGAATTCAGTGCCCGATAGAACGTCTGCATCAAAAAGTCATCGGTCAACTGATGGTTCGGGCATTGTGTTATCTTTTTTTTGAATCGCAACCAAGTCTCGTGCAATGCTTCGTGTGGTTATGGTGTTTTAGTTATTCATTCTAGGTTGCAAGTTGTGAGATGGATATCATTTCATGCTTATTTGTACTATCGATACCAAGTCTTGAGGTTGGTGTAGTTTCTTTGTATATATATATTTTGGGTTGTTGCTTCCGTGTTGTCTTATCTTTATATTCTGGTTTCGCTTATATTTGTTCATTGTGCATATTGGTTAGGTAGTAGCCCATTATTAATCATTCTAGGCTACGGGAAGTGATTCACCTACTGGGGGTTATAGGTGCCATCATGACCTGAGAAATCGGGTCGTGACACTCCTTAATCAAAAACCAAGATAGCTTTTGAATTCTTTGATAATCGTACAGAAAATCAAGAGTCTTGAACTATAAGTGTCCTGAATTCTCCTGTAACTTAGAAAATCTTTGACTTTGGTCAACTTTCTTGGTTAACGTGCTCAAAATTGAATTCTGACAGTTTCGTTGGCTCCGGAACGGGGATTTTGATCTAGTGGGACCATTGGTTTGGGTCTGGGTGCTTTCGGTTGTATTTTATGTTGTTTTCTGTATTTTCAAGCTAGTTTGGCTGGTAGGGTTGACTTTGGTCAACATTCGGAGAAGACAACCTCAGAATGAAAATCCGTCAGCGCTGTTAGCTCCAAAATGTTGACTTTAAACTAGAGGGACCTTTGGTTTGGGTCCCAGAGCTTTTAGACTAATTTTTGGGTTTTGAGTTCCGAGATGGTTTTGGGCGTGGGGCCCACTTTTCATTAAATGATCTTTGTTGGGAGTTTCGTCAATTCCATTGAGACCAGAATGCCATTTCTGGTAGGGTAGCATGGTTGGTTTGTATTCATGGGGTTTCGGATGAATCCCGAGGGTCCATCAGATGTTTTTTGGCCTTGGTGTTATTGTTGGTTGCTGCATTAAGTTGCAGACCTTTTTGGTATTCGTGATTATGAGGCTCCCATCGCGTTCATGATAGTCTAGTTCCTTGACCATCGCGTCAGTGAAGGTTGCCCTTCGCATCCGCGATGAAGCCGGCTGGGACCCGGCTAAGCTTTCTTCTTCGTGAACGCGTGCTGGACTGTCGCGATCGCAATGGTCGGGCCAGCTCTTCTCCGCGAATGGGGGGGTCCTATCGCGATCGTGATGAAGGATCCCTGGCAGATATTTAAAACTCCAACCTCATTTTCTCCTTCACATTTTTGAGAAACTCCATAGCAGAGATCCCAACCTCAAATTTCCAGCTCCCTTGCTTCAGTATTCTTCACCCGGTAAGTACGCTCGTCACCCCCCTCCTCCTTTCGTATTAATTCTCGTAATTCTCCTGCTAAAACTCCATTATTGTTAATTCTTAAAGTTTGGCCATCCCTTGTAGAAATCTGATTCTTGAGACTGCAGGTTCTTGAGTTCGTGCAACTCACCTCCACGGCGTATTTCTGTTGGTCGGGGTAAGCTTCCGCCTTTAATTCCGAGCTTTTCCCATTTTGATCCCATGAATTAGTAGCACTTCGGGGCTGTTTTGGGCCCCCAAACAAGCTCCGTTCGCGCCCAAACTTTGGGCATGAGTTCCTTAACCCACCGTGAGCATATTGTGAAATTTGTTTTCTGTTTCATTGCGCGGGCCCTGAGGGTCATTTTTCTAACTCGATTCTCGGCCTGATTTTTTTGTATAGTAATATAGGTGTCGTTCTTCTCGTCTTGACACCTGGATTATTTTCTTGATAGCGTGGCAGCTTTCTGAAGATGTTTGAAAAGGAAAGGCGCACGAGTGATGGTTTGTGCTTGCAGTTCGGCCCCGAGGTTGGTTACGGTTTATCTTCTAGACTGAGTTTAGTTAGATTATATATATTTATGTGTTACTAGAACGTTAGGTTGGATATTAGATAGAATTTAGGCTTAAATTATGTTTATCACTTTAATTGGCCATTTCGAATTTTAGTTTAGAATTGTTATGTTATCCTTAGTCTAGGAGCTTGTAGTATCTTTATGGCTAGTATAGAATCCTTAGTATGCTTTTAGGAGATTTTAGAGGTAGAGTAGAGATTCTCGGTGCTTTTCACTTTATTTTCGATATCTCTTTGCTTTATTCTACCGTTATGTGTAATTGTGGGCCCGAGGCCATAGCTTGGATTTGGACGGAGTTTCAGGTTAGTTCTCTTGGTTTGGAGGGTGCTTTACCATGTTTTGCCTAGTTATGTGTGTTTTCTATGGATATGGAAACTTATATGCTCATACTGCATTTTCATGATTATCAGTACGGAAGAGAATGATTTTAAGGCTTTTTGGTCCTACACTTGGCAACTTTTGGATTTTCATGATCTTTGGGCTTTTAAAAGGATTGCTTTTGAGTTGTTACTAATTTTGGGAGGAAAAGGGAAAAATACTACTTTTTATGCATACGTTTATGAGTCCGAGGTTAAATTTTGGGTGCCCAATGTGTTATCTCGGGTTTTTCTTTTATGCATATGTCAATGAGTTCGAGGTCTTTTCCGGATGCCCTGATGCTCTATTTTGGGATTTTTCCTTCCTGTACTCATTTGATAAGCTTGATATTCCATCCCGGGTGCCCGAGTACTAGATAGCGGGTTTGACTTGTATACATTCATACATTACATCATTGTTGCATCGCATTGCATTGTCTTTGGGTCCATTTTGATTGTTGGTTGATTTGAGTTGATCTTGTTATTACTTCACCTTTTATTGCTTTGGTTGTTTGATTTTTGTCTTTATAACTAGATTTAGGTGGATCCCTATATTTTAACTGCTTTCATGTATCTCATTATTTATATATTATCTTTCTGCGCTCGGTCGGCCTATGATGCCTACTGAGTACCCGTTGTCTTGGTACTCATACTACACTCTGCATCTTTTTCTGATGCAGCACCTAGTACGAGCCACCCTCACTGATCTTCATGTCGTTCGAGGCCTGTTGCAGCTCGAATTGCGGTGAGCTTTCGGCGCTTTTGGAGTCTTTACATGCTTTCTATTTTGTACATTTTGTCTATATTTTGTATTTTAGATAGACAGAGTCTGTTGTATAGCTATTCCTTACTCTAGTTGCTCTTGTACTAGTGACACTAGGTCCGGGTTGGTTCTCGTGTATGTTTTGTCTATTCGGTCACTTTAGGGTCATCTTTTGTATATCTTGTACGTTGGTATGTATATAAGCTATTGGCCCTGTCTTCTCTTTATATCTTCCACTTTTCTTTAGTTTTATTGTTATTTTCGTCTTCTGCATTGTGGGTTTGTCTTGCCAATCGGGGGGTTATGTAGGCGCCATCATAGCCCGGTTTTGGGTCATGACAGAGTGGTTTTTGAGCACTAGGTTCACAGGTCTCGCTAGTACAATAGCAAAGTGTCTAGTAGAGTCTCGTGGATCGATACGATGACGTTCGTATCTAATCTACGAGGGGCTATAAGACGTTCCTAAGAAATATGCTATCTTATTTGATTCATTGTCATGCGTTCTTGACTTGATCAACTTCTAAGTACCTTTGGGGATGGGGTAGAGGTCAACCTAGAGGTCGAGGTAGGACACGGGCTGTGGCGCTAGCTCGGGCCCGGGATAGACTACTGTCACCAGAGCCTGAGGTTAGAGTAGATGAGGTTCAGTATGGGCCAGAGCATGTGGGGCCAGCCTAATATCCGGCAGGTTTTATGGCTACTCTAGTATTGCAGGACACCTTGGTTTGATTGTTGGGGTTCCTTGAGAGTATGACTCCACCAGCTGCTTCGCCGAGCACTCCGATTAGTTCTCAGGTTTGAGGTGAGGGTCAGACTTCAGCTCAGGCGATAGCACAGGATTCAGGAGCGTAGCCTGCTGCTGCATCTCCCAGATTGGAGGTATTATCGGTCCCTGCAGGTTCTCCCCCTCTTCCAGCCGTGCCAGTTATGTCTTCTGAGGAGCAGAAGATTCTTGGTAGGCTCTTGAGATTGGGTCCTCCGAGGTTTTTAGTTGCTTCTAGGGAGGATGTGCACGAGTTTTTGACTAGCTACTAGGAGAGGTTACATAATTTGGGGTTAGTTGAGTCACATGGAGCAGATTACATCGCGTTTCAGCTAGATGGCCCAGCGAAATAGTGGTGTAGGTCATATGTTGCTTGCAGACCAATCGGGTCACCTCCGCTTACTTGGGATCAATTCTTGGTGGCTTTTCTGGAGAAGTATGTATCGCATAGCATGAGGGAGCGTCTGATGGATTATTTTAATGGGTTGGAGCAGGGCTCAATGACTGTGTCTGAGTATGAGGTTCAGTTCCATCAGTTATCCAAAAATGCCACTATGATTCTGCCTATCGAGTATGAGAGGGTACACCACTTCATTTGCGGTTTGACCTTGCATCTTCGATTGGTCACAGAGGGTATGGTAGCATCGGGTCAGTCTTTTCTGGAGGTAGTTGATCATGCCCATAATATTAAGGTTGTACTTCATAAGTCCCAAGGAGGCAGCGATAAGAGGCCCTATAATTAGGGCAGTTTCAGCGGTTCACAAACCCATGGTAGAGGCTACTATGGTAGAGATCAGCACCAGTAGTGCTTTCATCCGAGCCGGCCTATTCAGGCGGCCTTACAGACTACTGAGGGTTAGAGTAGCCATAGTATCATTCCTGCTCTATGAGGTGGTCACTCAGGGACCACAATTCGTGGCGGTCATTTTGATTCAGTTGGGTCTTAATAGCGGGGTACATATGGTCAGGGTTGTTACGAGTGTGGCAAGATAGGCCACTTTTCTAGAGATTGTCTGTCAGTACCGCATCAGAGGCAACATGATTAGTTGGTTCAGGCCCCAAGGGCTCCAGAACCACCAGCTAGAGGTGGTTCACATGGTAGTAGGGGTGGTCCCTAGGGTACTAGAGGTGGTCCTCAATCTGGTAGGTCAGGTGGTCGTGGCGGTCGGAGCCATATGTATGCAGTTCTGGGATGGACAGAAGCTGAAGCTTCAGATGTTGTATCACAGGTACGATCTCCATTTGCCATCAGTCTGTTTTTGCTTTATTTGATCCGGGGTCTACATTCTCACATATATCTGCTTATTATGCTACTCGTTTGGAGTCTGATTGTGAGTCTTTGCCTGCACCCTTGCATGTATCTACCCCAGTAGGTGATTCTTTAGTAGTGGATCAGGTGTATCCGGCTTGTGTGGTGACTATCTTGGGGTATGACATGTGGGTAGACTTGGTTATTCTTGATATGGTTGATTTTGATGTTATCTTGGGCATGGATTGGCTGTCTCATTATCATGCTATCTTGGATTGCTTCGCCAAGACTATTACTCTTCGGATGCCTTTTCTCCCTCCTATCATATGGAATGGAGTTGATAGCCATATGCTGAGGGGAGTTATATCTTTTCTGAGCACCCAGCAGTTGGTTGGGAAGGGCTGCTTTGCTTATCTTGCCTATGTCTGTGATACTAGTGCCACCACACCTCCTCTTGAGTCTGTTCTTGTGGTTTGCGAGTATTCGGATGTGTTTCTTTCTGATCTTCTAGGTCTTCCTCCTGATCGTGACATTGATTTTGGTATCAATGTTGAGCTGGCCACTAAGCCCATTTCCATTCGGCCATATCAGATGGCACCTTCTGAGTTGAAAGAGATTAAGGACCATCTACAGGATCTGTTGAGTAGAGGGTTCATCAGGCCTAGTGTGTCTCCATAGGGTGCTCCAGTTCTATTTTTGAAGAAGAAAGACGGGTCTATACGTATGTGTATTGACTACAGGTAGTTGAATAAGGTGACAGTTAAGAACAGATACCCAATGCCCCATATTGATGATTTGTTCGACCAGCTACAGGGTGCGACAGTGTTCTCTAAGATAGATGTGAGGTCCGGTTATCACCAATAAAGGATTAGGGCCGAGGACATCCTAAAGACTGCATTTAGGACTCGATACGGCCATGATGAGTTCCTAGTCATGTCTTTTTGTTGACTAATGCCCCAACAGCATTTATGGAGTTGATGAACCGTGTATTTAGTGCCTACCTGGACTTGTTTATGATTGTGTTCATCGATGACATTCTGATTTATTTGAAGAGTAGAGAGGAGCATGAGTAACATCTTAGAGTTGTACTTCAAACCTTGCGAGACCACAAGTTGTATGCAAAATTCACTAAGTGTAAGTTTTGGCTTGAGTCTGTGGCATTCTTGGGGCACGTGGTATCCAAGGATGGGATTATGGTAGATCCGGTGAAGATTGCAGTAGTTTGTGATTGGGCTCGGCCTACTTCTCCTACCGTGGTTTGCAATTTCACTAGGTTGGCAGGTTATTACAGATGGTTTGTGAAGGAATTTTCTTTGATAGCAACTTCATTGACTAGATTGACTCAGAAGAACGATCCTTTCCAGTGGTCAGATGAGTGTGAGGCGAGCTTCCTGAAGCTCAAGGCCTTGTTAACTTCAGCTCTGATTCTTACTCTTTCGGTCGAGGGTTAGGGTTTCACTGTGTATTGTGATGCATAGGTATTCGTTTGGGTTGTGTGTTGATGCAGCAGGGCCGGGTAATTGCATATGCTTCTAGACAGTTGAAGGTTTAAGAGAGGAACTACCCTACACATGACTTGGAATTAGCAGCGGTAGTCTTCGCATTGAAGATGTGGAGGCATTATCTTTATGGCGTGCATTGTGAGATCTTTACTGACCATCATAGTCTTCAGTACATTTTCAGCCAGAAGGATCTAAATTTGAGGTAGCGTAGGTGGTTGGAGCTACTGAAGGAATATGACATTTCTATTCTCTATCATTCGGGCAAGGCAAACGTGGTGGCGGATGCCTTGATCCAGAAGGCAGTGAGTATCGGCAACTTGGCTTTCTTAGCGACTGAGGAGCGACTTTTAGCTTGGGACATCCAGTCCTTGGCTAACAGGTTGGTTAGACTTGACATTTATCAGTTGGGTCGTATTCTTTCTTGTGTTGAGGCTAGATCTTCCTTGTTGGAGCAGATTCGAGCACAATAGTTTGATGATGCGAGGTTGAGGATCATTCGTGACAAGGTGTTGAGTGGTGAGGCTAGGAAGGAGACTTTAGATTCAGAGGGCATTCTGAGGATCTAGGGTCGTATCTGTGTTCCTAGAGTTGGTGACTTGGTCAGATTGATATTGGAGGATGCTCACTATTCTAGATATTTCATTCATCCCGGGGTAGCTAAGATGTATCGTGACTTGAGGAAGCATTACTGGTGGTGTTGGATGAAGAGGGATATTTCAGCTTTCGTATCTAGGTGCTTGAACTATCAGCAGGTGAAGTTTGAGCACCAGAGGCCTGGTGGTTTGTCTCAGAGGCTACCCATTCCAGAGTGAAAATGGGAGCGGATTGCCATGGACTTTGTAATCGGTTTTCCACACACTTTGTGGAGATTTGATGTTATTTGGGTTATCGTGGATAGGTTGACGAAGTCTGCTCACTTCTTCCCGGTTCAGACTTTTTACAGTTCTGAGAGGTTGGCTCAGATCTATATTCAGGAGATTGTCTGTCTGCATGGTGTGCTAGTTTCTATCATCTCCGACCGAGGTACTTATTTCACTTCGCACTTCTGGCGGTCTATTCAGAGAGAGTTGGGTACTAGAATTGAGCTTAGCACTATTTTTCAACCGCAGACAGACGGTCAGTCAGAGCATACTATTCAGGTTCTGGAGGATATGTTACGAGCCTGCATTTTTTATTTTGAGGGTCAGTGGGACCAGTGTTTAGCCTTGGCAGAGTTTGCATATAACAACAGTTACCATTCCAGCATTCAGATGGCTCCGTTTGAGGCTTTGTATGGCAGGCGGTGCAGATCTTTGGTGGGTTAATTTGATGCTTTTGAGGTTAGGCCATGGGGTATCGACTTGCTTTGTGATTCTATGGATAGAGTTTGGGTTATTCAGGAGAGACTTCGCACTGCCCAGAGTAGGCAGAAGAGTTATGCTAATCGGAGAGTTAGAGATCTAGAGTTCATGGTGGGTGACAGTGTGTTCCTTTGGGTATTGCCCATGAAGGGCGTGATAAGGTTCGGGAGGAAGGGTAAGCTCAGTCCAAGGTTTATTGGGCCATTTGAGACCCTTCGTTGTATTGGAGAGGTTGCTTATGAGTTAGCCTTGCCCCCTGCTCTTTCTGGTGTGCATCCTGTGTTTCATGTCTCAATGTTGCGATGGTATATTCCGAATGAGTGTCATGTGCTTTAGTTAAAGTCGGTTCAGTTGGATGAGTCCTTAGCCTTTGAGGAGGAGCCTGTTGTTATTTTGGACAGGCAGGTTAGAAAGTTAAGGTACAAGGAGATTTCGTTAGTTAAGGTTCAGTGGCGGCATCATCCTGTCAAGGAGGCTACTTGGGAGATCGAGACTGACATGCGGACCCGTTATCCTTGTCTTTTTGAGTTTTCAAGTACTATCTTTTTTTTAACTTTAGCGGATAAAACTTCTTTTAGTAGTGGATGTTGTAATGACCCTCCAGGTCATTTTCCATTTTCTGTGCTTTTTCTGCGTTCCGAGCATTCCCTCAGCGGCTACAGGTCATTTATGACTTGTCAGGACTGATGGTTCGGTGCCCGAGCCATTCGTTAGGTCGTTATGACTATTTCCCTGTTTTAGAACTTGAACTTAGAAAATCTTTGGCTTCTGTCAACTTTCCAAGTTACCGTGCTCAGAATCAAATTCTGACAATTCTGTTGGCTCTGGAATGGGGATTTTTGTCTAGTGGGACCATTGGTCTGGGTCTGAGTGCTTTCGGTTGCATTTTGTGTTGTTTTTTGTGTTTTCAAGCCAGTTTGGCTGATAGGGTTGACTTTGGTCAACATTCAGAGAAGACGGCCTCGGATGGAAAATCCATCAATGTTGTTAGCTCCAGAATGTCGACTTTGGGCTAGAGGGACCTTTGGTTTGGGTCCCAGAGCTTTTAGACTAATTTTTGGGTTTTGAGTTCCGAGATGGTTTTGGGCGTGGGGCCCACTTTTTATTAAATGATCTCTGTTGGGAGTTTCGTCAATTCCATTGAGACCAGAATGCCATTTCTGGTAGGGTAGCATGGTTGGTTTGTATTCATGGGGTTTCAGATGAATCCCGAGGGTCCATCGGAAGTTTTTTGGCCTTGGTGTTATTGTTGGTTGCTGCATTAACTTGCACACCTTTTTGGTCTTCGCGATTGCGAGGCTCCCATAGCATTCGCGATGGTCTAGTTCCTTGACCATTGCGTTCGCGAAGGTTGCCCTTCACGTCCGTGATGAAGCCGGCTGGGACCCGGCTCAGCTGTCCTCTTCACGAATGTGGGCTGGACCATCACGATCGCGATGGTCAAGCTAGCTCTTCTCTGCGAACGCGGGTTCCTGTCGCGATCACGATGAAGGACCCCTTGCAGCTATTTAAAACTCCAACCTCGTTTTCTCCTTCACATTTTTGAGAAACTCCATAGCTGAGCTCCCAAGCTCAAATTTCCAGCTCCCTTGCTTCAGTATTCTTCACACGGTAAGTACCCTCGTCACCCCTCTCCTCCTTTCGTGTTAATTCTCGTAATTCTCCCGCTAAAACTCCATTGTTGTTAAATCTTAAATTTTGGCCATCCCTTGTAGAAATCTGATTCTTGGGGCTGCAAGTTCTTGAGCTCGTGCAACTCATCTCCGTGGCGTATTTCTCTTGGTCGGGGTAAGCTTCAGCCTTTAATTTCGAGCTTTTCCCGTTTTGATCCCGTTAATTAGTAGAACTTCGGGGCTATTTTGGGCCCCAAAACGAGCTCCGTTCGTGCTCAAATTTTGGGCATGGATTCCTTACCCTACTGATAACGCCCAAACTACACCTCAAATTAACAAAGCGTAAGCGGTCGTAGTCAAATATAGAACCCAACAAAGGTTGGGGTCGAATCCCACAGAGAATATGGTGAGAATTAAGTCTTTAGTGAAGTATGTGACTAATGGTCAATAGTTTCCGGTAAATAAAGGGGGGGTTTTGTGTGAACAAAAGCAAATAATAATGTATGAGAATTAATCAATAGGAGAATGAACTAGGGAAGTGTTTACCATGGCATTGGTAACGATGTCGATCCTAAGCTTAACCGGGTTCTTTCTATATGCGCGTCACGATGTGATTGAATTAATGGTATCGTCTAAACATTTCTCAACCAAGTAGACGAATTTACTTTTCAATTCTCTCGAACTTGAAAAGGCGTGCTTTTAGATTTCAATCCTAAACATCAAGTAGATTAATCTAGTTACAACATTAATCATAAGACGAGAGTTGGTAGTCTCGAATCCTCGTCGTTAATCAAGTTTCCCGGTTTTAATCTCTTTACTCAAGCAAATTAAACCTAGGCATGTTCTAATGTTTGCAACCACTAGAAAACATTATATAATGTATGATTAACAACGTGACAGCACATATATTAAACCCGTCGCTACCCGAAATCTATATCGCTACTTTAGCCATGGCTCCCACAACCCTAGTTGTGGGAGGTTTAGTTACTCATGCTTGTAGAATAATAAAAGAAAGTCATATTCATACTAAAGAAAAGAGATCCTTACAATGTAGTGAGAACAATCTTTAATTAATCCAAGAACAAGAACAACAAAATCCCAAGAACGATTCAAGAACACGAATTTTAGAAGTATAAAACGTGTTTCTTGACCTCCAAGTCGACTAAAATCTCTCCTAAAACTATTGGGAGAACTATTGTAAAAAGCTTGGTTTTTAAAATAAACCTAACATAGGGTATTTATAGGAGTCTAGGAAACAAATCCCAAAAATGTCTGGATTTCGCGTAGCGGACTGCCCAGGTGTGATGGCCAGGCTGACGGACCGTCACTGGCTTGACGGACCGTCGCCTGGACTGTCACCCTTAGACAGTGCAAGGCCTCCACTTGACGGTCACATGTGACGGACCGTCACATGTGTGACGGACCGTCACTCAGGCCGTCACTCTTAGGCAGAATGTCGTTTTTCGCGTATTTCCTTCTGTTTCCATGTTTGTCTCCATTTCCTGAAAATACAACATAAAAACATCAAAAACGACAATGGTTGCTTGAAAACGTACGATTGTTCTTAGTTTAAAGGAGTCGAAAGTGCCGTAAAATGGCGGCACATCAACACCCTCAACTTAAGACGTTCGCTTGTCCTCAAGCAACATGACACAAAACAATAATACGACGACTCAACTAAGAAAACAAACTCGTGTCTCTAGCAACTCATGGTCATTCATTAGTTCATTAAATCAAGCACCCTCGTAGTACACAAATGTATGAAACACTAACTTGCATGGATCCAAACATGTCATTCCGATATGATAGAATATTATGCATACACATGCGCACCTATCCTAACAATCAATAGACAATACAGAAATCTTGGTGCCCTCACCACAAAGAAATCCCACACACAAGATTTGGGACTAGGTAAGCGCTCACACTCACGAACGATTTCAAACAATGCACATGCGATACCATAGGCTTGCCCTTAATATTCTATTTCAGTTCTTCAGAAAGTTGCTCAGGATCACTACAGGACTTGTTTTGGCTTGTAATGAGGCTTCAGGTGCAGGTAGGATACATTTAGGGGTTAGTGACTAAGCCCTCCTTGGAACTACCGACGTCTTATTACCACATACTTTACTTTGTCCATCCTTATTCACCTTTTTATTTCCTTCTCACTAGCTACAGGTGCGGCCTCTTTATTTTGAAAATTCTTTTTGTTACTTTTTCGATCTTTTTCACTTCTTTTTATTTTTCTTTTCTTAGGCACACACCCGAATTTTCATTCTGTTCACAACCAATCTTCTCCATCCTCTTTTTCTTATCATTCACCTCTGTAGTAGCCACCCTCAACTTAAGCTGATTGCCTGCGTTGAGGTGCACAATGTCCATGGCAGGACCAGGGCCAAAACAGGGTTTATCTCTATAGTAGCCACCCTCAACTTAGGCTGATTGCCTGCGTTGAGGTGCACGATGTCCAAGGAAAGACCAGGGCCAAAATAGGGATTCAAAGTTAAACGGGAACGGTGACAGGTTATTGAAAGAACAAGGCCAATTATGGCTCAAACAGGGTTCAAAGGGATTATTTATATTTGGACGGTCTTTTAGGTTAAGTGGGCTGCACACAAAAAGGGCCTGTGATCCTTTTCTAAGCAACCAAACTTCGAACTTAACAAAATAGACCGGGAAAGTTCTAGATGCATGCACAGAGTAAAGATTTATAACAATAATCTCACACGCTCTTGGCACCAAGAAACTATATCGCTACCAACTATCAAACAACCGCTCGGCTTACGCATACTCATTCTAATCATAATCACACAATGACCTTCGAGGATCCAGACAGTCAATCGTTTCAACATAAGTACAAAACCAGAAAATTTTTAAAGGGGCCTCGTTTTTAAACAAAAAACGCCATGCTTGCTATAGACACTACAAAACAACTAACAAAATTTTAAAATAACAACCTAAACATGCCGGTTCTACTAGATAGCACACCGGAGGGAAAAGAACTCGGCAACAAAAACCCTCGGTGGTGACTCACAGGTTTCCCCACACCCTCAACTTAGACTCATGCATTGTCCCCAATGCATACATATGAAAACTAAAAACTGTGAGAATAAAGGAATACCTGTGAAGTCGATATGACTCAGATTCTGGAACGATGTTGGAGACCGCCAGGGTCTCCAAAACAGGAGAACTCGATGGAGTGTGGCGTTCCAGCTTCCTCTTTGGGCTCCATCGCTAGTCGCGACAATTTCTTTGCTCTTTCTTTGCAGATTCTCTTGCGGTGTTTTCGTTTTCTGGATCTATTTTCACCGCTTTCCTTTACCTGCTCGTCCTCTTGCAATCGCGACCTTACTCTCATAACAGCTTGGGTTTCAACACAACCCTTTTCCTCAAGATACACATCCGCAGGGATTTCCTCAATAACATTGATGACCGCGACCACCCTCATGTCACTTGGTTGCTTCATCAATTTGGACACATCGAACTTGACCACTTCATTATTTAGCCTGAAGGTCAGTTCGTTTCTTTCCATGTCAACCAACGCTCTAGCCGTGGCTAACAAAGGTCGTCCCAAGATTATGGGAACTTCAAAATCTACTTCGCAATCCAAGATCACAAAGTCAGCTGGGAAGATAAGCTTACCGATCTTTACTAGCACATCAGACAATATTCCCACAGGTCGCTTTACTGAGCGGTCAGCCAACATCACTCTCATGGACGTCGGTTTAGGAGCTCCCAAACCCAATTGTTTGTAAACTGCTAGCGGCATCAAGTTGATACTAGCACCAAGATCACATAATGCTCTTCCGAAGTTGAGCTTCCTGATAGTACAGGGAACAGTGAAAGCACCTGGATCTTCCTTTTTTTCGACTAACGACCTTGAAGAAATAGCGCTGCAGTGGTGGAGGTTGTCTTCCGATTCAAAACTTACCGACCTCTTCTTTGTAATCAAGTCTTTCATGAACTTGGCATAACCGGGCATTTGTTCCAGCGCTTCCACCAATGGTATGTTTATTGAAATCTGCTTCAGCATGGTCATGAAGTTCAGGAACTTACCATCGTCAGCTTTCTTCTTCAAACGATGTGGGAAAGGAGGTGGTGGTCGCAGCATCATAGTTGGAAGCTTTTCAGCTTCCTTGCTTTTATCTGCGGGCTTTTGAGTTTCCTCCTCTACCGCCTCTTCCTCATCCGCAACATCAATTTGGGTCTGAATTACCGGGTGTGATTCCGATAACATTTTACCACTTCTTCTCGTGATTGCCATACAGCTCGCATCATTCCTCAGGTGAATCGTGTCACTCGGCAAGGTACCTGTCTTCTTTTGGTTCAGAGATGCCGAGATTTGCCCCACTTGCTGCTCTAATTGCTTGATCGAGGTGGAATGTGAACCCACTAACTGACTCAATGCTGATAATTCAGTCTTCATCTCCTTTACTCCAGAGTCAGTTGATTCCACCTTCAGCAGCATCTTTGCCATCATGTTCTCAAGTTTGGACATCTCTGCTTCGTTGCCAGCTTTGTCCCGATTACCAGGTGGTATATACAACCCACCTCTATCGGTGTTGTTCCTCCAGTTTCCTTGGTCGCAATCTTTGTAGCCGCATTTCTCATAGTGGTTGTCTCTCTGATAGTTCCGACCTTGGTTTCCCTGGTCATTGGCCTGGAAACCCCCCAAATAGTTGGCCTCCTCATTAGATTCAACATCGGCTGCTCTACCTTGAGCACCAGCGGCTTTTACCTTCTCCATACCTCCTGAAAACAAGTGCTTTGTCAGTAGGTCCAACTGCGTTTTTAGATGGGCCATGTCTTGGTCCCGTTCTTCATCTTTTCTACGTTGTTCCACTGACACACCAACTGCATAAGTACTAGCTGGTACCTCTGAATCACGTGTATGCCAGGCCCTGTTGGTTTTGGTGAGCCTGTCCAAAATAGTTGTGGCATCGGCAAAAGTGCGACCCATAAATGCTCCACCTGCTGCGTTGTCCAACGTCGGCTTGGTAGCCGAATTGAGTGCCCTGTAGAATGTATGCATCAAAAACTCATCGTTCAACTGATGGTTCGGGCATTGTGTTAGCTTTTTCTTGAATCGCAGCCAGGTCTCGTGCAATGCTTCGTGAGGTTGCTGCCTGAAATTGCTAATCTCGTCCCTCAACTGTATCATCCTAGAGGGAGGAAAGAACCTTTCTAGGAAAGCTCCTTTCAACTCTCCCCAAGTTGCGATAGAGTCGGGGGTCAGTTTTGTCAACCATAACGCTGCCTCATCAGACAGAGACAACGGAAACAACCTGAGCCTGATCGCTGTCTGACTCACGCCCGGCAGTTCAAACGACTTGCAGATACCCACGAAGTTCATTAAGTGATGGTTTGGATCGTCACCAGCTGCTCCACGGAATACTCCTCTCAAGTTCAACAGCTGAATCATCGTGCTAGTGATGTTGAACTTGGCTCCGGGCGGTAGCGGTGGAACAACAATGGCGCCCGTAGCGCCAACTCCATCCAAATCGTTATCCTCATCATGCAAATCAAGATCGTGCTGCAGGCCTCCAGCATTCAAATTTTGTTGGGCCTGCAGTTCTGCAGCGAGCGTTGCTGCCTCTTGTTGTGCGGCCATATTCCGCCTTAACGTTCTAGCGAGCTCGGGGTCGTAAGGTAATGTTGATTCACCCGAGCGCCGGGTACTTGGCATGCACAACTCTGTACCCTGTCAAAAACAAAAACAACAAAAAAATGTAAAAGCAGGAAAGTATGACTAAGAGTCAGATAAACACACAAGACTTAATTAACAACCGTATTCCCCGGCAGCGGCGCCACTTTTTGATAACGCCCAAACTACACCTCAAATTAACGAAGCGTAAGTGGTCGTAGTCAAATATAGAACCCAACAAAGGTTGGGGTCGAATCCCACAGAGAATATGGTGAGAATTAAGTCTTTAGTGAAGTATGTGACTAATGGTCAATAGTTTCCTGTAAATAAAGGGGGGGTTTTGTGTGAACAAATTGTAAACAAATAATAATGTATGAGAATTAATCAATAGGAGAATGAACTAGGGAAGTGTTTACCATGGCATTGGTAACGATGTCGATCCTAAGCTTAACCGGGTTCTTTCTATATGCGCGTCACGATGTGATTGAATTAATGGTATCGTCTAAACGTTTCTCAACCAAATAGACAAATTTACTTTTCAATTCTCTCGAACTTGAAAAGGTGTGATTTTAGATTTCAATCCTAAACATCAAGTAGACTAATCTAGTTACAGCATTAATCATAAGACGAGAATTGGTAGTCTCGAATCCTCGTCGTTAATCAAGTTTCCCGGTTTTAATCTCTTAACTCAAGCAAATTTAAACCTAGGCATGTTCTAATGTTTGCAACCACTAGAAAACGTTAAATAATGAATGATTAACAACGTGACAACATATATATTGAACCCGTCACTACCTGGAATCTATATCGCTACTTTAGCCATGGTTCCCACAACCCTAGTTGTGGGAGGTTTAGTTACTCATGCTTGTAGAAGAATAAAAGAAAGTCATATTCATAATAAAGAAAAGAGATCCTTACAATGTAGTGAGAACAATCTTTAATTAATCCAAGAACAAGAACAACAAGATCCCAAGAACGATTCAAGAACACGAATTTAAGAAGTATAAAACGTGTTTCTTGATCTCCAAGTCGACTAAAATCTCTCCTAAAACTATTGGGAGAACTATTGTAAAAAGCTTGGTTAATTGCATAAATAAAATAAACCTAACATAGGGTATTTATAGGAGTCTAGGAAACAAATCCCAAAAACGTCAGGATTCCGCGTAGCGGACTGCCCAGGTGTGACGGCCAGGCTGACGGACCGTCACTGGCTTGACGGACCGTCACCTGGACCGTCACCCTTACACAGTGCAAGGCCTCCACTTGACGGTCACATGTGATGGACCGTCACATGTGTGACGGACCGTCACTCAGGCTGTCACTCTTAGGCAGAATGTCGTTTTTCGCGTATTTCCTTCCGTTTCCATGTTTGTCTCCATTTCCTGAAAATACAACATAAAAACATCAAAAACGATAATGGTTGCTTGAAAACGTATGATTGTTCTAAGTTTAAGGAGTCGAAAGTGCCGTAAAATGGCGGCACATCACCTACCACGAGCATAATTGTGAAATATTTTTTATGCTTCATTATGCGGGCTCCGAGGGTCATTCTTCCGACCCGATTCCTGGCCTAATTTTTTGTATAGAATATGGGTGTTGTTCTTCTTGTCTTGACATCTGGATTGTGTTTTTGATAGCGTGGTAGCTTTCTGAAGCTATTTGGCAGGTGAAGGCACACGAGTGATGGTTCGCGCTTGCAGTTCGGCCCCGAGGTAGTTACGGTTTATCTTCTAGACTGAGTTTAGTTATATTATATATATATGTGTGTTACTGAATTGTTACATTGTATATTAGGTAGAATTTAGGCTTAAATCCTGTTTATCACTTTAACTGGACATTTCAAATTTTAGTTTAGAATTATTATGTTATCCTTAGCCTAGGAGCTTGTAGTATCTTTACGGCTAGTATAGAATCCTTAGTATGCTTTTAGGAGGTTTTAGAGGTAGAGTAGAGATTCTTGGTGCTTTTTGCTTTATTTTTGATATCTTTTCACTTTATTCTACCGTTATGTGTAACACTGGGCCCGAGGCTATAGCTCAGATTTGGACGGAATTCCAGGTTAGTTCTCTTGGTTTGGAGGGTGTTTTGCCTTGTTTTGCCTGGTTGTGTGTGTTTTCTTTGGATATGGAAATTTATATCCTCATACTGTATTGTCATGATTATCAGTATGGAAGAGAATGATTTTAAGGCTTTTTGATCCTACACTTGGCAACTTTTGGATTTTCATGATCTTTGGGCTTTTAAAAGGATTGTTTTGGAGTTGTTACTGATTTTGTGAGGAAAAGGAAAAAATATTACTTTTTATGCATACGTTTATGAGTTCGAGGTTAAATTTTGGGAGCCCAATGTGTTATCTCGGGTTTTTCTTTTATGCATACGTTGATGAGTCTGAGGTCTTTTCTGGGTAACCCAATGCTCTATTTCGGGTTTTTCCTTCCTGTACTCATTTGACAAGCTCGATATTCCATCCTGGGCACCCGAGTACTAGATACCGGGTTTGACTTGTATACATTCATACCTTACATCATTGTTGCATCGCATTGCATTGGCTTTGGGTGCGTTTGGATTGTTGGCTGATTTGAGTTGATCTTGTTATTACTTCACCTTTTATTTCTTTGGTTGTTTTTATTTTCGGCTTTATAACTAGATTTAGGTGGATCCCTGTATTTTAACTGATTTCCTGTATCTCATTATTTATATATTATATTTCTGCGCTCGGTTGGCCTATGATGCCAACTAAGTACTCGTTGTCTTGGTACTCATACTACACTCTGCATCTTTTTCTGAAGCAACATCTAGTACGAGCCACCCTCACTGATCTTCCTGTCGTTCGAGTCCTGTTACAGTTCAGATAGCGGTGAGCTCCCGGCGGTTTTGGAGGCTTTACATGTTTTTCATCTTGTACATTCTGTCTATATTTTGTATTTTGGATAGACAGAGTCAGCTGTATAGCTAATCCTTACTTTAGTCGCTCTTGTACTAGTGACACCAGGTCCTGGTTGGTTCTCGTGTATGTTTTGTCTATTCGGTCACTTTAGGGCCATCTTTTATATATCTTGTCCGTTGGTATGTATATGTGTTATTGTCCCTGTCATTTCTTTATATCTTCCGCTTTTCCTTAGTTTTATTGTTATTTTCGTCTTCCTCATCATGGGTTTGGCTTGCCTACCGGGGGATTATGTAGGCGCCATCATGGCCCAGTTTCAGGTCGTGACAAAAAATAAAGAAAAACTCTTAAGAAGGTAAAGAAAAATTGGAAACATGTCGACGTGCCATCATTTTTAGGTACATTGCTTTTTGCAGCTTGCCATGATAATATAATTAGGAGTGAAACTCCATGTAACCAACAGAAAACTAATATATTTAGGATTCTTTCTATTTATTTATTTTTATATTTATTATAGTTAATATTCAATATTATAAAAATAATGATATAATAATTATCAAAAAATAATAAAAAGACAATTTTGTCTAAAGTAGAGACTTTTAATGAAGGACAAAAAAATTCAATCAACATTTATAAGGGCTTCACACTTTTAAGATAATATAGATTTACATAAACCCATTTCTATCTCTTCTACACTCTTCATTCTCTTTTCTTCAAATTCTAAATCTTTTCATTGGATTTACCTTTTCCTTCAATATCAAAGCTCTCCATTCGTCGTTATCAAGTATTTTATTTTCTGATTTCAAGTATTTTGAGCTCCATGATGATATATTTTTTGGACAAAAATTCTTAATTTTTTGGGTCAAGATGAAGATGATGATCATTGCTTCTTCCTCATTCAACCCAAGTTAGAACTCTCATTAACAACAACAAAATCAGCTTCTCATGGAATTAATACATAACCCATTTATCTCTTCTTTTTTTTATCATTGTATGCTTTGGTGGATTTTGATTGTGTTAATCTGTATATTTTTATTGAAGAACTTGAAAATAAATTTTGAAGATTGAAATTGAATTCGAGCTCAAAATATATTGGAGTTTATTCTTTAGCTCGAGAGGAAGCTAATTCTAAAATTTAGGTCAATTTCGTGAAGATTCGAAGAGGGTTGAAAATTTGAAAGTTCAATTGTTCTTAAGGATCTTCATGTGTTCTTGAGGTATAAGAGAGAGAGAAATAGATTTGATCCAAAACGTCAATTGAAATAGTGAAAAAAGATGTTTGTGGCTTCAAATAGATAAGGAGGGCTTAAATGAATGTAAAAAAAATTTAAACATTGACAAAAAAAAAATGAAAGGATTAGAAAAGAAATTGATGATCTCATCACTCTCCTCCCACCCTCTAATAGATTAGTTCTTTTATATAATTTTTTACAAAAAAATTATTTATGAAAGCAAATAATGTTTTTGAGTTTTCATAGATGAAAGCTCTTTTATGTTCCCCTATATATGATGAAGAGGTTATATTATTTGTACTTTCACGTGTCTTTATTTATTGTCAAAAATACCTTTAAATACAAATGACTCTATAACGTATAAATTCAAATAGTTTAAGCAAATCAGAAAAAATAAGAAATTATGTGTCAAAATAAAACTTGAATAATATATAATAAATAAAAACAAATGAAGACGCCTAGTAAACACCAAACTCTAAATTTCAAAGTTTAAATCTCGAACCCTTACTCCTCTCAAATTCAAACTTCAATTCACACAAGTCTAATAGACAATGAATAAGTATATCATAAATCAATCCGCATCAATTATCAACAGATATGATTTTTGCTCAAATGCATCATCTGCAAATACTCAACTACTTGATATATATAAATTAAACTACTATTTAAAGTATATCATAAATCTACTAGTGTTGATTATCTACAGATATGGTTTATGTTCAACTATATCATTTGTCAATAATCGATCACTTGATATATATATATATATATATATATATATATATATTAAAACTTAAACCCCAAACCCCTTACTTCAAACCTTAAATTTCAAACCTCAATTTGCACAAGTCTAATGGACTATGGATAAGTATATCATAAATTGAATCATATCAATTGTCATCAGATATGGTTTCTTTTCAACTATATCATTTGTCAGTTATCGACTACTTTATATATATAGACTAGTCTGCTATTTGAAGTATCATAAATTGATCTGTGTTAATTATCAACCACAAACAATCTTTATTTTAGTTGACCCCTCTCTATTTGGTGTCTTAGCAATCCTTGTACAGCTTAAAAGGGTGGCAATTAAATAAATTAAATAGACAAGTTCAAATTCTGATGTTGGTAAATATATACTAAATCGGTCTATATATTATAGACAAGTCCCTCGTATATCATTCATCTAGTAAGAAGTCTATAATTGACCAATGAAACATACAGACAAGCATTTTTATATGTCTAAAAAGCAATAATTAATTAAATTAAGAGAATTAGCATAATTCAAATATTGTAAACTATGACTAAACATCATTTGATGGTCCATATCAACTTTGGACATGATCAAATGAGTCTTAAGTCATGTAATAGTTCTAAAGCACTAAAATATGTGTAAAAAGATAAAATTAAATAAATTAAATTAAATTATGTGAATTAACATCATTCAAGCATTGTGAAACAACTTAGATGGTTCTATGAGAGTCCATAACAATTGGACACATGATCAAATAGGTTTTAAAACAAGTAATATATGTGAGTGGTCTTAGGAAAAGTAATATTTTTCAAACATTAAGGGTCTGTTTGAAAAGTTATCTGGTAATTAAAATTAATGTAATTACTAGGATAGTAATTACCAGCCTAGTAATTATACAACATAGTAATTATGATGACCTATTTATTTGCCACAATATAATTACAAGTGTATTGTTTGGTTGCATAAGCATAATCACATGGTTATATTAAATTTTTAAAACAAAAGTTAACTATCAAAAATTAAAAATTCATATTTGACAAATAAAGACTTTTATAAATGATATTGAATTAGGTATTTAAGATATATATTATCTTTTAAAAATTTACTTCCTCCGTTTCAATTTGTTTGGCCTACTTTCCTTTTTAGTCCATTTCAAAAAGAATGCCTCTTTCCTTTTTTAGAAACTCTTTAGTTCCAACTTTTTATGTGGCATATTCAAGACCACAAGATTAAAGGATATTTTAATATATTTAACATATCTTTAATTTAAGATCACAAGTTTCAAAAGTCTTCTTTATTTTTTTAAACTCCGTGCAAAGTCAAAATAGTCCAAACATGTCACTACCCAATTTCTCAGGTCATGATGGCACCTACAACCTCACAGTAGGCGAACCAATTCTCGTAGCCCAGAACGGTTAGTAATGGGCTACTACCTAACCAATACGCACAATGAACATAAATGAGCAGAAGCAGAATATAAAGGTAAGACAACGCGGAAGCAACAACCCAAAATATATATATACACATGATACTACACCAACTCCAAGACTTGGTATCGATAGTAAAAAAAGATTCTAATAAATTACAAGTGCTAGAAGTAACAAAATGATAAGTACAACTGTCTCCGAATATAGATACAAGAGTAACAGTACAACAGATGAGAGGTAGACAAGCCCCGATCGTCAGGCGCTCACCCTGGTCTAGAATCTCCCAAAGGCTGCACGAGTCTCCAACGAGATCAACGACAAAAGCTCAACTAATATCTGCACCAAGAAGTGCAGAAGTGTAGTATAAGCACCAAGACAACGGGTACTCAGTAGGCATCATCGACCGACTGAGCGTATATAAGATATAAAAATAGTAATATAGCAGATAGCAAGAAAGCAGTCATAGAAGCAAGGAAGAAGCACAAGGAACTAGCACAAGGAGTAATCAACCAAGGGTTACAAGTATACATGCTAGCACAAGACATATACATAACACAGAAACACAGGTGTAAGGAAGAAGAACGCACCTGGAATCCTTGCAACAATAGAATATAAAAGGCGAGAGAGAGAATCAAGAACGTGGAGGTATACCGGTATCCTCAAGTAAAAGGAAAAGAAGGAAAGCAGTCTAACATACTCAAGATGGAATCAACAAGCATAAGGAAAACATAACACCAATCCAACTTCAAGATAGCATAAACAGGAACCCACCTCACAAGTACAACCCTAGGATGGAATAACTAACCCACCATAACCGAGAAATAATACTCAAATCCTGATAAGGATGGAACCAAAAACTCACAATCTGCTCAGAAGGCCACATAAAAGTGCCTCAATAAGATAGGACTCCCTAGCCCTCTCAATAATCAAAATCTCACAACTGGAGCCTCAACAAGCTAATAACCACTAAATGACCAAGAAACAAGGAACATAACCAGCTCCATAAAGTGACAAGAGTAATCTAAACTACATATAGTCCCAACGGCCGCCCATACAACCGAGAAACGTAATCAAGTGAAAACAAACCCTTTGGCCGCCCATACAACCAGAGCGTACACTGAACACACAGCAAATAAGGATGGAATCCGAGTGAAATATGCATGATGATATGATATGATGAATCTGGAACCAAGTATGATCACAGTGTTATATGTTACCTCCTCTGGTGCCCCAAAGGTCCAGTAAAGGCAGGATCCATGGAAGGACTTCTCCCGAGTACATCTGCTCCGTTGTAAACCCCTCTCTTCGATCACCGTCAGCCTGTAGCACTTGGTTCAAAATAATAGGGTCCATAGAAGTCTACTCGTAGACCACATACAGACACAAAACTCAAATATCTCAACAATCAAGAACTCGCAGTACGTGCTCGGATCCAATCCGAGTCTAAATTGGTAGTGATGTATTAATAACCCTCATCAAGGGTGCCCAGAGCGTATCTAGTTATAAATCAGTAGTCATGTATCAATAACCCTCATCAAGGGTGCCCAGAGCGTATCCAGGTCTAAAACAGTAGTCATATCTCAATAACCCTCATCGAGGGTGCTCGGAGCGTATCTGGGTCTAAAATAGAAGTCAAGTATCAAAATCTCTAAACAGGGTGCCCGACTCGTATCCGGGTCTAAATCCATAGAAAATAATTTCTAGCATTGCGGTCCAGCCAAGCCTAGTATAAGAATGAATATCAATAATCAAATCATCATAATCTCCCCTCTACTCCGAGAGGTTTCGTAAAGGTCAGTTTAAAAAACCCTTTCAAAGTCATGTACCAAAAATGGGCCCTCGGGGCCATGCAAAGTTTAGAAAATCAATTATAGTAGGCCCGAAGCCAAATCAGTAGTAAAACATGCAGGGAAACCTTTTCATGTATGATATGCTCGCAAACAATAGAGTAGCCCAAAATAGCTCACCAACATTTCCTATCGGCCGTGCACAGGCTCAACAGCTCTAACGCAGTCATAACTAGCCTAAAAGGATATCTTTATGCTCGGGACTCACGGACATTCCCAAATAACCCACCATCTATGTTCCAGGGTCAATACAAGGCCACACAGGACCACAAGGGTAATATACAATATTGATATGAATACTACAATCAACATACGAAATAAACGCACAGAAAAGGCGGGCAAGGTCTGGGGTACCAACCTATAACAACCCACCCAAGGATGATAATTAATGCAGTTATAGCCTATATACGCAGAGTCTAGGTAGGTAAAGCCATAATCTACCTATCGTTCGATGAATAGCTGTGGGAATGGCGTCTTCCAGGCTTGAACTACTCCAGAAAGCTCCAAATTATGAAACTACTATCAACACAATAATCTACACATTAAAACAAGACTAACAATACCCATATTTCTATAATAATAGCCGGGTCAAAATTTGGGTCACAACAGGGCCCGTGGGCCTCGCAACCCAAAACTGGAAAAGAAAAACACCAAAGTGTTCCTTACCATCCCGGGAGCACATGCTCAAAATTTGAGTGGAAACGGACAAAAATTGGGGCTCAAAACACCCTGCTCAAGTCAAGAATTAAAGAAGGAATTTTAAGAATGAACAATCGGAAATTGAGCAAGAAAGCTTACCATAAACCGAGAAATTTCACCCGAACAACGAGTCTCACGAACCCACGATCATGCACTCACAAAAGGGGCAAAATCTACAAGAGTTTCCAAGCTTTAGAGACTCCCAACAATGGTGGTTTCTTTAGAAAACAAGAGAAGAACAAGTTGGGGAAGAAGACTTACCAATTGTCGAGGGAGCGCAGATTTTTGATGAGCAAAAGATTCCCCAAGTTCAAGAACTAATTTGGAGCAATTTGGTAGAGAGAATTTTCAGTTTGGAGTTGGAAGGAAATAAGAATTTGAGCTGAAAACTCGAAGGAGGAAAGATTTATAGGAGCTGGACGCAGGTCAGCGCCGTTGGCACTGAACAAATTCTGCTGCAGAAAATCAGAAACAGCCAAAACTTCTGCGGGGTATTCTGGGCACAATCGGAACCCGATACTCACAAATCAAATATGCTATTAGAGTAGAAACGACGTTCCAGACTCAACAGAATCAATGAAACTTCCATACGAGGTCATTTTGGATGAATGCTGACCTAAGTCAATACTAGCTAACGCCAACCAAACATTCAAAATGAGCCCGGATCACCCGGGACCCGAACCAACCAACTACCTAACACAAACTCGGCATTCTAGAGCTAACGGCACTGACAGAATTTCCATCTGATATCGTCTTCTCCGAATGTTGATCAAAGTCAACCAAACAAGCCCAACTGGCCTGAAAACACAGAATGAGAGAGAATTCCGAGCTGAAAAGCTCCCGGATCCCTACCAAAGGTCCCTCTAGACCAAAGTCCACGCTCTGGAGCTAACGAAACTGTCGGAATTCGATTCTGAGTACGTTCACCAAGAATGTTGACTAAAGTGAATGATTTCAAAAGCTTAAAGCTCTAAGATAAGGAACGGCCAAAAAGACCAAACAAATGGCCCGAGCACCGAACTACGGGTCCCAGCAAGCAATAAATGACTTGGGGCCGCTACAAGAAAGCTCTAACAGTACGAGAAAGGCGAACACATGTAAATGACCGGAAGGGTCATTACATCATCCACTACTAAAAAGAATTTCGTCCCCGAAAGTCAGTAAAGAAGGAAAGACTAGAGATTAAAAGAACAGCGGATACACAGCCCGCACTACTCTCTCAGACAACCTGGGTAGCCTCCTCGACCAGACGGCACCCAACAGAACAGAACCAAAGAAAGCAACCAAGCCTAAACTTCTTACTAGCCAAGCTAGATTCAAAACTCAAAATCCAAAACTCCAAGGATCTGCCAACCCAAACTGAACCCTGAGAATCTCAACCAGAAACACCGATGCACACTGAAATCAGAGAAGCAACGCGACCAACACACTGAACTCGATTCTTCGAGACCATAACCAAGTTTACCAGAAAAGCCAACAATCAAAACTCTAACTCATGAACTCGTTGATCTGTAAAACCCTTTTTATTCTTAACTGAATCCTTTTGCGCCATAAATAGGAAGTTGCATACAAGTCGAACACTCAACTACCCTCAAAGCATCAACTGACACACCGGAGATCCACAGTCTTCGCTTATACTTTACCAAGAACGTAGTCACCTCTTTTTTCTCAAACTCCTTTCAAGTCAAGTTATAGTCCACTAGCATTTGCCATCCAAGATAACAACTTGAAGCATTTCTTCAGAAATTGGCATTACCTGTCCTGACTGACCATCAACCAATAGGTGAACACTTTTGCTAACATCAAACTCGATAATTGAACCCAATTAAACCAACCATCAGAACCCGACTGAAGTCCACACACCCAAGTTAGGAAAGGCACGTATGAATACCCTGTGTTGATGGAGAAACTCCCAAACTGTAGAATGAACCCAACTGTTGGACCGTGCTGAGTCTGAGTCAACTGGAAGCTAATGAACCAGTTCAACCTGCCCAACAGACCCAAACTAAAACCAAACCTCTGCAAGTAGTGTGGTAAGTCTACGACGAAGCTCGTAACCATCACTAAGCCCCCAACTCTAAGAAGTATTGTTGCTACTCTGAATACTCGAACACCATTCAAATTTGAAATTGCTTTACAAATCTCAACTCGGGAAGGAGTCTACCATACCTCGAATATCAAGTCAAAACACCCCATAGGCAAAGGAAAAGGTTCCTGGGGTTCAAAGTTGCCATCTAGCCATAGAAATTTATGCATATACCTTCAACTCATCCATTTGGCCCTAATCAACCGCTTTACCGTATTAGCACACAGACCAACCATCCCGAAACATACCACATACCAAACTTCTAGTCCACACTGGCTGAGTCTAACCAACACTGGGACCCCACATCAAAGACATCCCCTAAAGAATCAACTAATCAAGCTTTCAACTCTCGACAACCAATGGTGACCACCAGTCTCTAAGTATCATTAGAACCCAAAATAGCCTCGTTAGTCTCAACATGCACTATCTAAGCACACATAATACACTACCGCTGATTCTCGAACTTATGCCACTAAGTCTGTCCAACCAAGGTAGAAGGAACCTCGTACTATCAGGAACACTACTGAAATCTGAGATGTCTAGTCTAACTCAGAGGTTAGCCAAGGACTAGGTGGCCAAGGCCAACTGCCACCCCATAACAGAAAACGGGTAAGCTAAGTTGTCTGAACTCATTTCTTTCCAACCCAAGAAGCTGCAACCAAAAGAACAACCACGAACCATGTAGAGTAGTTTGCTAGACCACGATTCTGAAACCCAACTTTAAAATTGCCAACCAAAGCCCTTGTTGAACCCGTATTCTTCCAATAGACCCTTAGGAACTGAATTCAACTAGGCCTGAATATGCAAGTTTCCAAAACCGCAGCAGCTATAGAAATCTCAAACCAATCAAAGGAAAACCACTTCAATATGTAGATGGACGAATCAACTCACCAACACACAATCCCAAAGCAAACCTTCATCTTCACCTCAGTCAACTACTGAAACACATAAGCACGAATAAGAAGTCATATCCCTCCTTTTTCAACTAAACAAAACCTTTCGGTAGCATATACTGAACCTTACCAACTCCTTCTGCAATAAAATCTAGAAAATTTGACATAAGAGTATTATGTTAACTTTTTTTATTTTGAATTTATGTTATATTTTTTATTCCAATTGATTTGATTTAGTAGTATTGACTATATATTCCATATTGCAAGTCATTCATTTTTTGGTTAGAATTGATAGATTATCTTTTCATCAAATATTTTAATAATTTTATGATATTATATTTATAATATTAATTTTCTTGTCAAATATGCATTTCATGATGTTCTTAAAAATCATGTACTTTTAATTTTTATGATTAACTTAATTAAAATATACTAATTTAAAAAAAATATTGATTATTTTTAATAATATTAGTTAAAAACATATTTTTATTAATTAATACTCCTTCCATTTCAATTTGTTTGGTAATGACCCTTCCGGTCATTTATACGTGTTCGCCTTTCTCGTACTGTTAGAGCTTGCCTGTAGCAGCCCAAGTTATTTATGGCTTACTGAGATCGGTAGTTCGATGCTCAGGCCATTTGTTTGGTCTTTTTGCCGTTCCTTGTTTAAAAGTTTTAAGCTTTTGAAATCGTTGACTTCAGTCAACATTCTTGGTGAACATGCTCGGAATCGAATTCCGATAATTTCGTTAGCTCCGGAGCATGGACTTTGGCCTGCAGGTCCTTGGGTCAAGATTCGAGAGCTTTTCAGCTTGGAATTCTCTCTCGTTCTCTGCTTTCAGGCTATTTGGGCTTGTTTGGTTGACTTTAGTCAATATTTGGAGAAGATGACATCGGATGGAAATTCCGTCAACACTGTTAGCTCTGTAATGCCAAGTTTATGTTAGGTAGTTGGTTGGTTTAGGTCCCGGGTGATCTGGGGTCATTTCGAATGTTTGGTTGGCATTAGCTAGTGTTGACTTGGGTCAACATTCATCCAAAAATACCTTGTATGGAAGTTTTGTCAATTTTGTTGAGTCCAGAACGCCGTTTCCACTCTAATAGCATATTTGGTTTGTGAGTATCGGGTTATGATTGTGCCTGGAATACCCCGTAGAAGTTTTGGTTGTTGCTGGTTTTCTGCAGCAGAATTTGTTTAGCGCCAATGGTGCTCGGGCAGTGCCAACGGCGCCTAGGAAGCACCAACGGTGCCCGGGCAGCGCCAACAATGCTGACCTGTGATTTCATTCAGCGCCAATGGTGCTCGGGAGGTGCCAACGGCGCTGACCTGCGTCCAGCCCCTATAAATCTTTCCTCCTTTGAGTTTTCAGCTCAAATTCTTGTTTCCTCCCAACTTCAAACTGAAAATTCTCTCTACCAAATTGCTCCAAATTAGTTCTTGAACTTGGGGAATCTTTTGCTCATAAAAAATTCGTGCTCCCTCGACAATTGGTAAGTCTTCTTCCCCAACTTGTTCTTCTCTTGTTTTCTACAGAAACCACCATTGTTGGGAGTCTCTAAAGCTTGGAAACTCTTGTAGATTCAGCCCCTTTTGTGAGTGCATGATCTTGGGTTCGTGAGACTCGTTGTTTGGGTGAAATTTCTCGCTTTATGGTAAGCTTTCTTGCTCAATTTCCTTTTGTTCATTCTTAAAATTCCTTCTTTAATTCTTGACTTGAGCAGGCAATTTTGATCCCCAATTGTTGTCCATTTCTGCTCAAATTTTGAGCATGTGCTCCCGGGATGGTAAGGAAACTTTGGTGTTTTTCTTTTCCAGTTTTGGGTTGCGAGGCCCACGGGCCCTGTTGTGACCCAAATTTTGACCTGAGAAATCAGGTCATGATAGGTTGGTATCAGAGCTCTAGGTTCACCGGTGTCGTGGTACAAAAGCAGGTGTCTACGTAGAGTCTCACAAATCGGTACGATAACATCCGTATCCTATATGCGGGAGGCTACAGAGCATTGTTAGGAAAACTTTCATCTTCTTGGATCTTTGTCATGCATTCCTGGCTCTATTGATTTCTAAACTTTGGTTGTTTCATTCCTTCTCAGATTCCTAAGACGAGTTTGACAGTGGGTGATGTCGAGGCTTCTCTGCCTATTGCGTCAGTGCTTCTATCAGTGCCAGGACTTCAGAATGAGAGTATACCAGATCAGATAGGGGTTGTGGGGTCATAGCGTTCTTGAAAAAGAACATCTTCTCCAGGTTTGGTACGCCAAGGGCAATAATTAGTGATAAAGGCTCTCACTTTTGCAACAAGTTGTTTCGTGCTTTGCTTGAGAAAGATGGAGTAAAACACAGAGTTGCAACCCCTTATCATCCTCACGCGAATGGGCAAGTGAAGGTTTTCAACAAAGAGATAAAGTCAATCCTGTCCAAGATCATCAATGCCAATAGAAAAGATTGGTTGCGGAAGTTTGATGATGCTTTGTGGGCATACCGGACTGCATTCAAGACCCTAATAGGTGTGTCACCATATTAGCTTGTGTTTGGTAAGGCATTCCATATTCCTGTTGAGTTAGAGCATAAGGCCATGTGGGCATTGAAAAAGTTGAACTTAGATTGGTCTGAGACATCATTACAACGGCTTGGGTAACTGAATGAGTTGGATGAGTTCCGGCTAAATGCATATGAGAGTTCAGTTTTATATAAAGAGAGGATGAAATTGTATCATGACCAGAAGATAGAAAAGAGAAACTTTTAGCCGAGTGACTTAGTCCTGGCTTTCAATTCTAGACTTTGCCTGTTTCCTGGCAAGTTTAAGTCCAAGTGGATTGGACCATTCAAGGTGGTACAAGTATTTCCTCATAGGGCTGTAGAACTTGAAAATCATGAAGGGAAGAGGTTCAAGGCTAATGGACAGCGGATAAAAGTTTATTTTGGCACAGCAGAGGAGCTTAAAACAGTTGAAGCCTGGAGCCTTGATGAATTTATCCCACCCAAGGAGCTTGATGAAGTCTGAGTAATCAAGCAACATGCATCATGCCGCAACGTTAAATCAGGCGCTGCATGGGAGGCAACCCATGGATTTTTTCTTTTTATTTTGTTATTTTTACCTTTGTAGAAGTGTTTTGGTGAAGTCTGAGTAGCCAAAACATGCGCGTCGTGCCGCGACGTTAAATCAGGCGCTGCTTGGGAGGCAACCCAAGGCTAATGTTTGCTATGTGAGCAGGAACAAGTAGAGGAAAAGTGATGGAGAAGATAAAACTCTAAAAATGGGTAAGTCAGGTTCCACGAGCAAGGTTCACAGACTGTGGATAAATCCATGAGTCATAGACCCAACTCGTGGAACTCAGGTTATACGGGCCAAGCGCAGAACAACATCTACGAACCAGTTCTATGAGTCGTGATTAAAATCATGGGTCGTGGTTACAGGTTGTAGAAATCAGAGGATTATGTCCATTTGAAGAACTTAATCCATAAACCAGTTCCACGAATCGTGGTTTCTGGTCGTGGAAATCATACAAAATATGGGTGGCAGGACATGTTCCACGTGACTGTTCTATGAGCTGTGGTTAAGTCCATGACTCATGAACTGGACTCGTGAAACTCAGGTAAGTTTTTATATTTTTCTATTGTTCACCCATCTCACCCGGCCCGGCCCACGACCCCTTTCATTTAAATAACCCCAAAATCAAATATTTCCCCCATTTGTTCTACCATTACCAACCCCTACACTCTCCTAATCACATTCAAACATCACAATCCCTTCTAATCTGCCATCAAATCAGCTAATATCCTAAAATCACTCCCCATATCCCCCCCAAATCGATCGTGTCACAGTTTTCATCACCACAAGTGTTGAAAACTAGCATAACAGTTCGCTTCAAGTCATGGGTCGTGGTCTTTGGCGCACAATCACTAGTATTCACTCAAGTTCTTCCATAAATTCGAAGGTATAAACTCAGAATATAACCTTGTTTGAATTTTTGGAGAACATAACTTGACCTAGGGTAATCTTGTATGAATAAATTGTGTAAACACCCTAAGGGATGAAAGTGTAGAGTAAATATTGGATCTATGTATGAAATTATGTTTCTATATATTGCAAATGGTTGAAAGATTAAAAGAATTTGAAAAATATTAGTTTTCTGTTGCACAGTGATCACGAGTGCACTCTACGGGTCGTAATTCATTCCACTAGTCGTGGAATGCACTCGTAGAAATTAGAACAAAAACCTGTTCTCAGGTCTAATTTTCATGAGGGTCGTCCACGAGTTGTGGTTCATTCCACGAGTCGTGGATGGCACTCATGAATCTCAGACCTGCAGATAGTAAAAAGAGGTCTGATTTCCATGAGAGGCATCTATGAGTCATGGTTTCACTCACGATTCATAGGTGCAACCCGTAGAACTCAGACCTGGAACCATCATGTTTTACCCAGAAATCACGAGGGGTATTCACGAGTCGTGGTTCATGCCATGGACTGTGAAACCTACTCATGGAACCAAAGTTCAATGAAATTTTAATATTTTTTTCTGGGATTTCTTGACTTGCCTATACTGATATTTTCCTCGCAAGTAAAATGCGCTCAAAGAACACAAAAGCATGCAAAATAGAGGCTCCTCAATTCAAATCCAGACTCACGAATGAGCCCGATGAGCTGACTGAACCTGAATCGAGTGGGTCTGAAGAAGTCAATGAAATTCAGCCCAACCCGGATGTAGTGCCTCGGACCACGAGACATGGGGAATAAACACAAGCAGCTGAGGAGGCAGAACTTCAGCTAGCCCTCATAGTTGCTCCATCAATAACGACCATCGCTTCTCAGTATGAAGAGGGAGAAGGGTCATCCAAGGAGGGTGATAGTGACCGGGAGAGCGACACAGGGGCCGATACTGATGAAGAAAATAAGTCTGATGATGTTGAGTCAGCATCCGGTGATAAGAGATCATATGATCCTGCCACCCCAGTTGTTGCACGTCGGCCACAGGCAGAGGCTGACATAGCACAGAGACTGGAGGCTCATGATAATCGTAGATGGTGAGTCCCAGAGATGCAGACCATATACATGCAGGGGATTTTTCAGTCTGATAGAAGTCTACACAAAAGGGGCATATTTGAGGAGCCACGGATCCAAACCGAGGGCTTAGCATCCGTCCCAGATATTCAGGACACATTCAATCACTACCGATGCGGTTGGATGGTTGAGCCCCCAGGCAGCTATTATCCTGAGATAGTTTGGGAATTTTATGCCTCCTATTCAGCCACTGATAGTCAACTCCTTGGGCCAAGACAGTGATATCAGGATCTACCTCCACTCACCATTACTTTGGTGCAACATGCACCTATTGATATCTCTGAGCGGACTATTCAGCGGTTCTTGTTTGGGCCAGAGTATGAATTACAGGTCAACACGGCTGAGTTTGATACCAAGATGAATATTGTCTGATATAAAACAAAGATGAGGGATCCAGTTCAGCGAGTAGATTTATTGAGATGGGCTTTAGGTTATATAGCTAAAAATGGTGAAGATGCAAAATGGGTTCACGGCGATGACATAAAAAAGGCAACATTAAATTTCTCCGATAAGTTTTGGTGAGCCATTATCCGATCCCACATTTATCCAACTCAGGTAGATAATACTTTGACGCCTGACCATGCAGTACTAGTGGCCAGCATCATGGCAGGATATGAGATTAATTTTCCACGTTGCATATTGGAGGAGATCCATGAGCGGGCATTCAGACCGCTCACTAGCATACCCTTTACCTATTTGATTCATTATCTATGCATGGAGTCAGCAGTTCCACGGATGCCCGATATTGACCACACTCAAGAGGTGACTAGGATACAGGATGCCGGGTTGATTAGAGATGTGGCTAACCCTGTTGCACACCGACGAGTATCATCCTCTATCTCTTCTAGTACTATGATAATTGAGGGGTCCTCCGCAGCACAAGACCCAATAGAATTGCATGATACAGGGGTAAGTGTAGCTGCAGAGGGTGCCACAACTACAACTTTAGCGTCAGCGCCTTCGACCTCTCAGCCACCAGTAGGTATCTCTATCGCGCCTTCGCGCCCAGCTTCAGATTATTATTGATGCTGAGTTTCTCCAGAAGTTGGTTTCTCGTCAGGATGATACTCAAAAAATGGTAAATGATTTGTTGGACCAGCTCCAACCATGGGTGAGATCATCTGTAGTGGTCACGGAGGAGAGGATGAAAGTTGAGATCGACCGGGTTGCACGATAGATGTTCACACTAGTTGATGCTTTTGAGTATCGAGTGAGTACTCGGTTACAGCCCATACAGAGCCCCAACTTAGGATATATTCAGGATGAGCTGGCCCGACTTCGAGAGGAGATTAGATCTATTAACCCTATCCAAACTCTGGTTATGCCTTTTATCTCTCTTGAGGTTCCAGCGCCCACACGTCGAGTGGTTGATTTGTTTATTGCAGGGGAGCCTGTGCCCCCGAGTGATAGAGCAAAGAGAGTGTGCACTGATAGCACTTCTATGTTTGAGGAGGACCCAAAGAGGCTAAAGAGAGACACCGCTACTACCGTGCAGCGATCCTTAGATGACATGCATCTCCATGAGGAGGCAGAGTAGCAGAGACTTCGGGGTGCATCGTCTAGTTTGGCTCCAGTTGGTGGAGGAGTCGCATCTTCTATTCTTGGGAATCCGGAGTTGGGTACTGCTGAGAGGGCATCTACTGATGTTCCTCCAGTTATTGAGCTATTGAGCGTGATGGCCACCGCCGCTGCCACTAACACTACATTGGGTGCCACATCACCAATCCCGCATACTTCATCGAACATTGGCGCCTAGGCGCAACAGGTATATCCCGCCTCCATATGTATTTTACTTTTCTTGATGCATCGAGGGCAATGCATGTTGCATTTTAGTGGGGTGGGGGCAGCAAATGGTCAATATTTTGATGGGTCTCTTGGTGAAGTCTGAGTAGCCAAGACACCAGCATTGTGTCGCAAAGTTAAATCAGGCGTTGCATGGGAGGCAACCTATGAGGGTACTCACAAGGTACCCGAGTCCTTGGGTTTTCTTGCATGTGTTCTTTCCCTAAGGATTTTTAATTTCTGTTGAACCGGCATGTTTAGTATAGGTTGTGTAGTAAAAGAAGAAAAGGAACTTAGTGTAGTCTATGGTATGATTTTGAAGTGGATTTTGATTGGAAAATAGAGACCCCTCCAAATTTTGTGTGACATGAGATTATCTATTTTTTAATAGACAGACCATTATGGATCTGTGCATGAAATTATGTTAATCGATATGATAAATGGCATAAGCTAGAATATGAACCTGATAGTTAAAATGTGATTGTTGTACTCTATGCCATGTGTGTGTGAGCTGCATTCGTACTGTTCTTGCATTGTGTGTCAATCTAGAACTTACCTGGTTAGTATTGCCTAGGTTGTAGGATGGTTGGTTAGGAAAGGATCATAGGCCATTTTTGAAATATTCCACTTAGCCTAAATGACCGTCCAAATGATGTAAATACCCCTTGATCCCTGGTTTTGAGCCAAAATTGACCCTTTTTTATTGAATAGCCTAATAACCTTCCCTATTTTCTATGAACTTTCAGTTTGGCCCTGGTCCCTCGTTGGACATTGTGTACCTCAACTCAGGCAAATCGCTTAAGTTGAGGGTGGCTACTGTGAAGGTGAGTGTGAAATATAAGGTATGAAAAGCAAAGGTTAGTGATAAAGGGGGAAATAACGAGTGTGGCAGATATGCTAAAAAGAGAAAAAGAAAAAGAAAAGAAAAAAAACAAAAGAGAAAAAAAAAAGATATGTGATGAAAAGTTTAGTATGAAATAAAAGCCGCACCCGTCACTTGATGAAAATAAGGAATTAAAAAAGGGAGAAAATGAGGAGGAAAGAATAGAGTTGGTCTGAAAAGTGGAAGAAACATAGTGTAGTGTCAAGGAGGGCTTAGTCACTATTTTCTATATCTAACATACCCATCATTGAGCCTACGTTACAAGCCGAGTAAAGTCCTATAGTGATCCTAACCCAACTGTTTAAAAACCGAGGAATAGAAAATAAGGGCAAGCCTATGGTATTCTGCATGCATTGCTGGAATATCTTTGTGAGTGTGAAAGTTCTAGTTCAGTCTCGGATATTTTGACTATATTATTGTGCGATTGGGACTTCTTTGTGGTGAGGACACTAGAGTAACATTGATTGTTAACTGTTAAGGTAAGTCTCATATGTGTATGCTATGTTGTTCGTTGATATCGTAATTTTGTCCATGGATCCTATTGTGTTGTCTTGACAGGCAAAACTTGTGCACTTATTTGTATTGAAAAGGAGGGGGACACTTGTTGTAAGCTGAATTGCTAAATCATATGACTGCCGGAGTTCCTAGTTTTCTTTTACTTAAGCGTCATTCTAGGATAGTTTTGTTTTGTCACTTGAGGACAAGCAATAGTTTTAAGTTGAGGGTGTTGATGTGTCGTGATTTCGCGGCACTTTCGACGCTTAAAACCTAGAATTAAAGCATGTTCTTTAGTGACTTTTAGTAGATTTGATGTGTTTTGGATTTTTGTGCAGGAAAACAGGATTTGAAGACTAAGTGCAAGAAAAGATTGACATTTTTGCTGAAACTGACTTCTACGACTCAATCCTAAGAGTCTTTAACACTTACACAAATCGTTGAAGTCAGTCATAAAAAGAGTACTGAAGATTAAGATGGATCCTAAGTTCTATGGAAGGTTTCCACAAGCCGTGGACATGTTCACAAGTCATGATTCTTGCCCGTGGAACATGATCAGAGAAGGAGAAAACTGTCTAAGATCTACGACTCAATCCCACGAGCCGTGATTCAAGTCACGAGTCGTAGACTGCTCTCGTGGAAAGGAACCCACAGGAGGACAAATTACCAGAGTTTCACGAGTATTGTTGATGACCCGTAGAAACTTCCATGGACCGTAGACTATGTCCTAGAAGCTGCAGATTCCAGTTTCCTTGTTTAATTAGGATAGGATTTTTATTGTCTATAAATACCTTTCCTAGGTTTTATTTTATGTTTTTATGCTCGTTACTTTGTAGGAAACACATTCGAAACATTGTGATCTTGGGTTACATAGGTTTTGAGAGTTATAAACATTCATAGTTCTTTGTTCTTACTTCCATCTTCATCTAGTCAAGTTCACGGATTTCTTTACTTCTTATTGTAAGTATATGATCATGAATGCACCAATAACTTCTGATTGTTTACTTATGAACATGAGTAGTTAAATTCACAACTAGGGTTGTGGGAACCATGAAGGATTAACAAAGTAGGCAAAGTACTTGGGTATTCTAGGGCGGTGTTTATGCATGTATTGTTCTTCCCTTTATTTTGATTGCTTTTTAATGGTGGCCAATGTTAGAACTCGCCTTATCCTTACTTGTCGGACCAAGGAAGTAACGAATGGGAAAAGGGTTGTTTAACAATGGAGATTTGAGGCTACCAACCCTCATCTAATAGCTTGACCTTGTCCAGGAATAGCTAATCTGGGATCCAGGGTAAGGGTTAGTACAGTATACACCCACGGCCGGACCAAGGCGTGTGGTGAAATTCATCTATCTGTCGGACCAAGGATTTAGGTGAACCTAACTTACCGATTCTGCATGCTAAGCACTAATCTAGTTTACTAAGTACAAATGCCTTACTAAGTTATGATCTCATGGGGAACACTACCCTAGTCTCTTCACTCATTGATTACAACTCTTAAAATTATTATGTGTTACTTGTTTACATTCTAGTTACAATTATTACTTGTCACTTAAAAACCCCTCCCCCTTCGTAGGGAAATAATTGGCTAACAGCGCAACTAAACACATATCAACCTAGTCCCATCATATTCCTTGTGGGATCGACCCCAATCTTTGTTGGGTTCTATATTTGATTAGTGACCGCTTACACTTCTAAAAGAAGGTGTAATTTAGGCGTATCAGGGATCCATTCTAGTTGCTGCTATTATGATAGAGGAACATGTCAACTTTGGGAAAATTGCGGCCATGGTAATAAGGAGGAAATCACGCAGGGGTAGTGAATCATTCCCTTTCCCAGTGCTCATTAGAAAGCTTTGTGCTAAAGTTGATATCCCCTACTTTAGTTGTGACAAGGTTACCCATGTTGTTGGGGTGATTGACCTTGATAAGAAAACTGACAGGGATGCCCCTCAATTCAAAAGGGGCAGAACAAAAACCTCGGTGGAAGTTGAGGTTGATAACTCCGATGCTGAAGCACATGCCTCCTCTCCATCTGGAGCAGCCTCAACAGCACCTACCCCATCAACTGTTGCACCTACAAGGCCAGTGACTAAGAGTAGCCTCCAAGACATGGTTGACCCGACCTATATTTATGAGAGGCAATTGAGCAACTTGGGATATATTCAGGATGAGCTGGCCCGACTTTGAGAGGAGATTAGATCTATTAACCCTAGTCAGACTCTAGTTATGCCTTTTATCTCTCTTGAGGTTCCAGCGCCCACACGTCGAGTGGTTGATTTGTTTATTGCAGGGGAGCATGTGCCCCCGAGTGATAGAGCAAAGAGAGTGCGCACTGATAGCACTTCTATGTTTGAGGAGGACCCAAAGAGGCTAAAGAGAGACACCGCTACTACCGTGCAGCGATCCTTAGATGACATGCATCTCCATGAGGAGGCAGAGTAGCAGAGACTTCGGGGTGCATCGTCTAGTTTGGCTCCAGTTGGTGGAGGAGTCGCATCTTCTATTCTTGGGAATCCGGAGTTGGGTACTGCTGAGAGGGCATCTACTGATGTTCTTCCAGTTATTGAGCTATTGAGCGTGATGGCCACCGCCGCCACCACTAACACTACAATGGGTGCCACATCACCAATCCCGCATACTTCATCGAACATTGGCGCCTAGGCGCAACAGGTATATCCCGCCTCCCTATGTATTTTACTTTTCTTGATGCATCGAGGGCAATGCATGTTGCATTTTGGTGGGGTGGGGGCAACAACTGGTCCATATTTTGATGGGTCTCTTGGTGAAGTCTAAGTAGCCAAGACACCCGCATTGTGCCGCAAAGTTAAATCAGGCGTTGCATGGGAGGCAACCTATGAGGGTACTCACAAGGTACCCGAGTCCTTGGGTTTTCTTGCATGTGTTCTTTCCCTAAGGATTTTTAATTTCTGTTGAACCGGCATGTTTAGTATAGGTTGTGTAGTAAAAGAAGAAAAGGAACTTAGTGTAGTCTATGGTATGATTTTGAAGTGGATTTTGATTGGAAAATAGAGACCTCTCCAAATTTTGTGTGACATGAGATTATCTGTTTTTTAATAGACAGACCATTATGGATCTGTGCATGAAATTATGTTAATCGATATGATGAATGGCTTAAGCTAGAGTATGAACCTGATAGTTAAAATGTGATTGTTGTACTCTATGCCATGTGTGTGTGAGCTGCATTCGTACTGTTCTTGCATTGTGTGTCAATCTAGAACTTACCCGGTTAGTCTTGCCTAGGTTGTAGGATGGTTGGTTAGGAAAGGATCATAGGCCATTTTTGAAATATTCTACTTAGCCTAAATAACCGTCCAAATGATGTAAATACCCCTTGATCCCTGGTTTTGAGCCAAAATTGACCCTTTTTTATTGAATAGCCTAATAACCTTCCCTATTTTCTATGAACTTTCAGTTTGGCCCTGGTCCCTCCTTGGACATTGTGTACCTCAACTCAGGCAAATCGCTTAAGTTGAGGGTGGCTACTGTGAAGGTGAGTGTGAAATATAAGGTATGAAAAGCACAGGTTAGTGATAAAGGGGGAAATAACGAGTGTGGCGGATATGCTAAAAAGAGAAAAAGAAACAGAAAAGAAAAGAAAAAAAGAAAAAAAACAAAAGAGAAAAAAAAAAGATATGTGATGAAAAGTTTAGTATGAAATAAAAGTCGCACCCGTCATTTGATGAAAATAAGGAATTTAAAAAGGGAGAAAAGGAGGAGGAAAGAATAGAGTTGGTCTGAAAAGTGGAAGAAACATAGTGTAGTGTCAAGGAGGGCTTAGTCACTATTTTCTATATCTACCATACCCATCCTTGAGCCTACGTTACAAGCCGAGTAAAGTCCTATAGTGATCCTAACCCAACTGTTTAAAAACCGAGGAATAGAAAATAAGGGCAAGCCTATGGTATTGTGCATGCATTGCTGGAATATCTTTGTGAGTGTGAGTGTTCTAGTTCAGTCTCGGATATTTTGACTATATTATTGTGCGATTGGGACTTCTTTGTGGTGAGGACACTAGAGTAACATTGACTGTTAACTGTTAAGGTAAGTCTCATATGTGTATGCTATGTTGTTCGTTGATATCGTAATGTTGTCCATGGATCCTCTTGTGTTGTCTTGATAGGCAAAACTTGTGCACTTATTTGTATTGAAAAGGAGGTGGACACTTGTTGTAAGCTGAATTGCTAAATCATATGACTGCCGGAGTTCCTAGTTTTCTTTTACTTAAGCGTCATTCTAGGATAGTTTTGTTTTGTCACTTGAGGACAAGCAATAGTTTTAAGTTGAGGGTGTTGATGTGTCATGGTTTTGCGGCACTTTCGACGCTTAAAACTTAGAATTAAAGCATGTTCTTTAGTGACTTTTAGTAGATTTGATGTGTTTTGGAGTTTTGTGCAGGAAAACAGGATTTGAAGACTAAGTGCAAGAAAAGATTGACATTTTTGCTGAAACTGACTTCTACGACTCAATCCTACGAGTCATTAACACTTACACAAGTCATTGAAGTCAGTCATAGAAAGAGTACTGAAGATTAAGCTGGATCCTAAGTTCTATGGAAGGTTTCCACAAGCCGTGGATATGTTCACAAGTCGTGATTCTTGCCCGTGGAACATGATCAGAGAAGGAGAAAACTGTCTAAGATCTACGACTCAATCCCATGAGCCGTGATTCAAGTCACGAGTCGTAGACTGCTCTCGTGGAAAGGAACCCGCAGAAGGACAAATTACCTAAGTTTCACGAGTATTGTTGATGACCCGTAGAAACTTCCATGGACCGTAGACTATGTTCGTAGAAGCTGCAGATTCCAGTTTCCTTGTTTAATTAGGATAGGATTTTTACTGTCTATAAATACCTTTCCTAGGTTTTATTTTATGTTTTTATGCTCGTTACTTTGTAGGAAACACATTCGAAACATTGTGATCTTGGGTTACATAGGTTTTGAGAGTTATAAACATTCATAGTTCATTGTTCTTACTTCCATCTTCATCTAGTCAAGTTCACGAATTTCTTTACTTCTTATTGTAAGTATATGATCATGAATGCACCAATAACTTCTGATTGTTTACTTATGAACATGAGTAACTAAATTCACAACTAGGGTTGTGGGAACCATGAAGGATTAACAAAGTAGGCAAAGTACTTAGGTATTCTAGGGCGGTGTTTATGCATGTATTGTTCTTCCCTTTGTTTGATTGCTTTTTAATGGTGGCCAATGTTAGAACTCGCCTTATCCTTACTTGTCGGACCAAGGAGGTAATGGATGGGAAAAGGGTTGTTTAACAATGGAGATTTGAGGCTACCAACCCTCATCTAATAGCTTGACCTTGTCCAGGAATAGCTAATCTGGGATCCAGGGTAAGGGTTAGTACAGTATACACCCACGGCCGGACCAAGGCGTGTGGTGAAATTCATCTATCTGCCGGACCAAAGATTTAGGTGAACCTAACTTACCGATTCTGCATGCTAAGCACCAATCTAGTTTACTAAGTACAAACGCCTTACTAAGTTATGATCTCATGGGGAACACTACCCTAGTCGCTTCACTCATTGATTACAACTCTTAAAATTATTATGTGTTACTTGTTTACATTCTAGTTACAATTATTACTTGTCACTTAAAACCCCCTCCCCCTTCGTAGGGAAATAATTGGCTAACAGCGCAACTAAACACATATCAACCTAGTCCCATCATATTCCTTGTGGGATCGACCCCAATCTTTGTTGTGTTCTATATTTGATTAGCGACCGCTTACACTTCTAAAAGAAGGTGTAATTTAGGCGTATCAGGGATCCATTCTATTTGCTGCTATTATGATAGAGGAACATGTCAACTTTGGGAAAATTGCGGCCATGGTAATAAGGAGGAAATCACGCAGGGGTAGTGAATCATTACCTTTCCCAGTACTCATTAGAAAGCTTTGTGCTAAAGTTGATATCCCCTACTTTAGTTGTGACAAGGTTACCCATGTTGTTGGGGTGATTGACCTTGATAAGAAAACTGACACGGATGCCCCTCAATTCAAAAGGGGCAGAACAAAAACCTCGGTGGAAGTTGAGGTTGATAACTCCGATGCTGAAGCACATGCCTCCTCTCCATCTCGAGCAGCCTCAAAAGCACCTACCCCATCAACTGTTGCACCTACAAGGCCAGTGACTAAGAGTAGCCTCCAAGACATGGTTGACCCGACCTATATTTATGAGAGGCAATTGAGCAACTTGGCTAACAAGATGCCCGATTTGATTGAAAAGGCGGTCAAGAAGGCCATCGAGGAAGTGGTGGACAGCGTGACCAACCTATGGCGGAGGGTGAATGTTATTGAGGGGTCCGTCAAAACAATTCGTAAGGATGTTGACAAGGGTAAGGGGAAGGCTCCAGTTGAGAAAGTAGATTTGAGTACCTTGCCTCATTCCCATCACACCCGCGGTCTTATGGATGACTTTCTTACAGCATATGATGATGATGAAGTGGAGCTACCTGATGATGAAGCTGCACAGCGAGTTGATTATCAGGATCCAGAATTTCAGCAGGTTCTCAGGGAGTCCACATCCATTGCACACTCCCAAAAGGGTGGTGCTGGCCCTAGTGCAGAGGCAGCCCATGATGATGAGGTTTAATCCTCCCATGATGAGCTAAAAGCATTGAGGGAAATGCTTATTTTCTTATGGGAGATATTGCTTTTGGTTTCCCATGTTTGGGCTTGAGATATTTTATTGCCCTTGTTGGGCCTTTATTTCCCTGTTAGACAGTTTATTTGTCCCTTGTTGGGCATGTTTTGAATGATTGTGGCTTTTGCCCTTGCCGGGCCTTTTTCTTTATTTAGTTGTTGATAAGTGTTTAATTGTGCCCTCGCCAAGCTTGATATTTTAAATTTTGATTTTGTTGACGGGTTAGTCTTACACAATTCCATTATCTCACTATCTCTGTCTTGCAAATGTGCTAAGTGCCTACGTCGAGGCTTGTTTCAAATGATTCATGAGCGCTTGAGTTTCGTTATCGCCTTATTGATAGTATATAAACAATAAATTATAAGGAATTTCTTTAAACCACGGTTCTTTCCCAAGGAGCAAAATATTTTCTTAATTTTTTTTTGTATCAAACCAGGTTGGTGTTTCTCTATGATGGATTGAGAGGCGACTTTCTTAAGGGAAAATGCCAAGTTTTAGTTTTAAATTAGTTCGTGTTTTGCTTGTCTTGAAATAGACCCACCAAAAAAAATTATTGGCAAGAAGTTTTTTTGAAAATCAAAGGATAGAGGGAAAATAAATTTTTGAGGAAAGCATTCTCTTGTCATGACTTGCACACTCTAAGTTTGGCTTGATCAATTTACAAACTGGTGTGTAATGAACTCGGAGTAGCTTGTCAAAAGTTATTTGTCCGAATTGATGTTGAAACTAGTGTTGAAAATTCTTGGGATGTGATGCCTTGTGTGGCGAGGCTAACTTTGATTCTTATGCATACATGTCATCTATAACTTGCCTCAAATGTGATTCAAGGTGAAATCCTAGATGTGACCGAGCTTAGAAAATGATCTTAGGCCCTTTTTGAATAGTCAATTCACCCAAATGACCTCCCTTGACATCTATCATAGTGAACCCCTTTGAGCTTATGACCATTCCTTGACACCTTGTAACACCTTGACACCTTTTTAGAACCTCGATTCTTGCACCCATCCTCCCTAGTGGCTCGAAAGTGAAACATAGGCTAAAAGCCTAAGTTTGGAGGGGGGGATTTAAATGATAACATAGGAAAATGCCTAAGTTTGAGGGTGCATGTACTCAATATGGAGAAGAAAAGGAATGCATTTCAAATGCATAGTAGCACCTTATGTTTGAATTGAAAATTGCTTCAAAAGATCAATGCAATGAGCAAAATGATTTGAAAAGGAATTGGTGCTACCAAGTGAAGGTGATACAAGGAGGTTGAATGATCAAGATTGAAGGGAAAAGCTTGGGTTGTGTGAGAGAGAAATAAGGTGAAGCCAAAGTCAAAAATATGAGTGGTTCTCAAAATGATAAGAAAGCGCGTTAGAGAGGTTTAGTCACTTGAGACAAATACAATCATCACCTTAACCCTAGCCAACATCATAACATGTAAGTCCTTTGTAATAGCTCCCGGAAGCAATCGACTTATTTTCCCTTTATCTGCCGTACTGGCTGCTTCATTGAATGTGTCGATCTGCATTCTATATAAGGAGTTGATTTGCATCCTTGTCTGGCAGTTAGCTAAGCGAGAAGTTGTGATCGAGGATGCCCTGCCCAGTAGTGCCTCTACTCTACTAGTCCTAGTACTAGATACTAGATAGACAGGCCAGTCACCGGTGGGTTGGGTTAGCTTTTTGGTAGGAAAGGCGGTCACAGGAAGGTCGAACCAATCTATCTTTCAAGGTAACAGGCAACTTCGTATCCTAACTCAGGGCAAACTATCTCTAGATGGCAAAGTGAAAAGTCGAATTGTGGATGCCTATATACCTATAGGTGAGAATCTACACTACTATGATGTAAACTCGCTTTATCCTTTTGTAATGCTCCTCCTACATACAAGTAGGGAGATCCTTAACTAAGGTATGATTGCAAACATTATTGAGGTCAGTCTTTTCGAATTACGGGTGACAGGCGAATGCCTAAGTCCGAAAGGTATGAGCAGTTTCCACTCTGCTCGTACTGAATACGGGTAATTCGCCGCCACTTGCCCAACATTTTAATAGAGGTACAGCCAGCAGTGAGGCCATTGGACTTCCGCCTATCCGGAGGAAATATAGCAATGTTTTTTGTATTTTTGATTTCCCGATCATTGGAAGCAATCTTCACTGGCACAAGGATATCCTCACAGCAACCTCCACTATGATAGAAACTGACAATGAGTTTATGAAGGCTTCGAGTAGTGTGGGATAGGCTAATCACCAGACTGCTCTAGAATAGGTTAATCTTCTCTCCTAACGAATTTCCCTTTTGCTACTCCCTTTCGCTACCAGGAGCCAGGTTTTTTCTTATTATAGATTCAGATAAACTAGGAACTAAGACTCGCATCTTTGACACATGAAGATGCCCTAATCTACGATACCATAACTCGACTTCATTATAAGAAGAAGCATTCAAGGCCTGTGTGGAGTACATAAGACCAGAAGTCTCAAGGATGTTTTGTAGAGCCCCTTGTTAACTTTCAATTCGCCTCTGACCATCAAACGAAATGTGAATAACCCGTCCTCCTCTCTTTGAAAGAAGGGGCTTCCTAGATAGAGGCTAGACGGTATCAAACCACGGGACAGGGAAAAAAGAGCAGCTTTCTAGGCCGTTGTAGGGTCAAAAATTAATCTGTCTTGGGCTTCGATTCGTTACGCTCAGAAGCTCCAACAAGCCCTAAAGTCTCTTGCCGGACCTGAGGACTGGGGGATCCTTGGGAGTGGACGTGAGGACAAGGGGCTCTACAAAACATCCTTGAGACTTCTGATCTTATGTCCTCCACACAGGCACACTCTCCATGAGAAGAAAGATATCTTGATTGGCAACCATAACGCTCTAACGCACGTCGTTATGGTGCTTTGGAACACTGCCGATCGCCACCTCTTGCAAGCAATCGTCGGTCACAAATGGGAATAATCATACGCCTCCTTTTTTTAAGCAAATAGGAAGTCGTGCAAGCAAGCGAAGTGGAATCTATTAGGAGGTGGTTTATGCTGTTGAAAGCCTAGCTCATCCTAGCATGGCATATCTATATCCCCTGATAATAATCATTCCTATTTGATATCATGAATAGGTATGCCTGTCAATCCACCGAACATGTTCTACCCTCAACCTCCATCCATCATTAGTAATCTCAATTCGCTTTTCCTATTCACTAGTACACTACGCGCTACAACTAGAAGCCCCTTTACTAGGTTGGGAAAAGGCTAGCGCCTAAACCTGGAAAAAGACTTTGTCTACGATTCGATCTCGAAAGCCCAGACTTCATAAAAGGGGAAAAAGACCACTATTTGAACATCAAGATTGTGGACAAGTTGCTTCCCTTTCTGTGCTTTTACGCTGACCTCTTCGACCTTTCTTGGGTTCACTAGAAATGTCATCAAATCTCTCTCTTCCTATCCGACCTAAGGCAGTGAAGTGCAGCTTGACAACAATAAGGAATAAGTCTCCCCTATCACCAACTTGTACCTTCTTTCAATGCACCATTTAAGGCCAAAAGCATGGCCTTTGCTTCTTCCCAGTTGCTGGTTCCCTAATGCTATGATGTTGACATAATCTGGTTGGCGGCATTTTCAAATTCAAAACATTAAAGATTATTCGTCCGAACGAACGAAATACTTGGAGTGAGAACTAGAGTAGCTAACGAATGGCAAGTAGTATAAGGAGGGATCATTTTTTCGGAGTTCGCAGTTGAAACAATAAGGAACTTAGATGGAGAACGAAGAGAAGAAAGAAGTGAAGAATCACCAGTCATCTTCTCTATCACTAATATACCCCTAGAGGGTGGATAAGGCTAAGCGGAGCGAAAAGGGTTTTCATTCTGAGATTGGTCACCCTACATTAGTGGCGATTTACATTAAGGGCAAGCCTATGTTTGACATGTGTGTACTTGAACTTCCTTGAGAGAGTGAGAGTCTTTTGGTTCTCTTATAATCCATTGTATTGTGAATTGCATGATTGTGAATGGGATTCTCTCTTGTGGTGAGTGGCATCATGCACTCGAATTGAAACATGAAGTTCTATCTCAATTGAGAGGAATGAATGAGACAAGTTGTATGGCGAATCTTGAGGCAAACCTTGATGGTCCATGCCAATGACTTGAGATGCCTAATATCTTATTTTGAATGACAAATTTCCCTATTTTTGAATGAGAAATGAAGTCCCTTTTTTATGAGTGTTTTGAAATGATGAATTGCCTTGAGAATGTGGTGGTCCAAATTGATATAAGCATTGTAGTTGAGTCCTTTGTTCGAGTCTTTTTGTTTATTATTTTTGTTAGTTTTTATAATAGATTAATCTTGTGTGCCTTGATTGAGTTTTAGAGTATAATTCATTCCTTACTTTGTGAGTATCTTGCTTGAGGACAAGCAAGTTTGAGGGTTTGATAAGTCGGTAATCTACAAACTTATTGAGTCTTTAATCATGAATTATTGTTATGTTTTGATGAGATTTAGAGGTTCTTATGGCCTTTATTGATATGAATGCAGGTACTCTTGGTCAAAAGTAGAAAATAAGGAATTGGACCCAAAAGAGCTCAAAAGGAGTTGAAGTGTGAAGTTGATCAAGAGAGATGAAGATTCTGCCGAGAGGTACAATCACTGTATGACACGCACAATGCTTGGTGCGGTTTGCACCTCCCTCTGCATGGATCTCAGAAGAAAGATAGGAATTTGTTAAGGGGTGCGGCCGCTGTGTGACACGCACAAGGCCTGGTGTGAACCGCAGCCCACTTCACACGAAGCTCAAAATACAAGCCAAGTCACTAGTCCACTGAAGCAGTGTTACGCGACGCGCACAATGTGACGTGCGAAACGTACGTCGTTGTGCACAGCTCTGGAAGGGCATTTTTGTCCACTTTTATATGACAAATTGGGAACCTTCTAAAACCCAATTTGGGCATAGTTTTTTGATTGGTTTTTAAAGTTTTGAATACTTCTTGAGTATTGAACAAGTTTTCTCTCTCAAGGGAAGTTAGAGGGTTTCACTCAATTATCTCCATCTTCAACCTTAGATTTGTAAATTGAGCTTGGATATTGGATATTTAGCATTAATGAAAGGGAATTTGAATTACCCATTTGGTATTGCTTCTTAGTCCTTTAACATGAGTGGCTAAGTCTCCTTGTCTAGGGGTGTGTTGATGATGGGTACTTGATATTGGGTGTGGATCTTGTCTAATTGTGCTTATAATTGCTAAATTGATATGGGTCTAGTGAATTCTTCATGTTTTAACTCTAAAATTAATGGTTGCAAACATTGATTGAAATTACTTGATTGTGTTCTTTCTTGAGAAAGAGGTTCATAATTTTGGATGAGAATTCACTAGTGGGTACTTGGAATTCCATTTAGATTGAGGCTAGAAATAGCTCAATTCATCAGAAATACTCATTTAAGAGTCTAAGCTAGAGATAGTGTGACTTACCCAAGCGTATGTTGGTTGGTTGTTGTGTAAACAATGGTGCTCATAGACCATTGGAAATGTGTTGTTAGATCGAAAGATTAGCATTCACACTTAAAACCAACGCTACCTATGTCATATATAAATAATTTACATAATTGGATAAGTATCATATCCCATGTTTGAACCCCATCGGACGCATACCCCTAGTCGTCCTATCTATTGATACAACCTCGCATTTATTTTATTGCTTGCTTGAATTATGAATCTTGACAAAAATTCCCAATTCCCCTAATTTACTTTTATTGTTATTTAAACATTGACTCTAATTGTGATTGACATACTACAATTCCTTTGGCTACTCTACCAATTTTCTGTGGGATCGACTCTGACCCCGTTGAGAATTATAAATTTTATTTTGCTTAATGATCGCTTTCACCTCCCTATGGAGAGTGTTACTTGAGCGTTATCACTAACCAAACAGGTCAAATTGTGTAATTACACCCAATTACATCAAATTCAATTCACAGGGTAATTTTCCAAACAGGCCCTAAGTTTGTTCTGAGGAAGTGATTATTACAACCATTGCTCTTCCTTATACCCTTTTGATCATGTATCCAATTGGTGTGGACTCAGATATAATGTGATTAAGTTATTTTAAAATATTTGAATGATGTTAATTTAATTTTATTTATTTATTTTATCATTTTTAGTCATACTATTAATGGGCTATATATTCATATGGTCGATGCTAGACTGATCAAATGTGCAAGTACAGATAAAACTTTTAGTGTAGCATAGATGAGGTGGTTTATTATATACCTATATAGACAAGGACTGATATATGACTATAAAAGGCCAATAATTAAATAAATTAAATTAAATTAAGTGAAATAAAATGATTCAAGCATTGTAAAATAACTTAGATGGTCCTATGGGAATCCAAAACAATTGAATACATGATCAAATGAGTCTTAGAACAAGCATTGTTTGTGAGGGGTCTTAGGCCAAGTAATGTTTGAAAACAAGTAATGTTTCTCAAACATCAAGTTTATTTTCTGAGAAAGTGATTGTTACAACTATTGTTCTTCTTTATACCCTTTTGATCATGTATCCAATTGGTGTGGACTCACATATAATGTAATTAAGTTATTTTAGAATGTTTGAACGATGTTAATTTAATTTTATCTTTTTTAGTCGTACTATATGATGTCATTATCTTTTTTCTAGGATGTATAATGACAATAGTCGATTATAGACTTTACGGTATCTTATATATCTATGTAGACAAAGACTGGTATATGACTAGTTGATTTAATTTATTTAGTCATACTATTGCTTGGCTATATATTCTTATGGTCAATGCTAGAGTATACACATGTTCTAGAATGTATAACGATCATAGTCAATTATAGACTTTGTGGTATATTATATAACTATGTAGACAAGGACTGATATATGGATCACACACTGTCTTTATCAAATATTTAATTATGAACTTGTCATTTTAATTTTGCCCTTTTAAACATATAATCAATTATTTTGGATTGATTTTATATCATCAGAGGCATTACTATCACACTCTTCTTCTTCAACACTTTGACGATCTTCCATATCTATTGCATGATCACTCATGCCCTCGTATTTTGTTGAATCAATGTCGACTGGCGGGTGTGGGGGTAGGACTGATGATAAAGCCCAAACTACACCTCAAATTAACGAAGCGTAAGCGGTCGTAGTCAAATATAGAACCCAACAAAGGTTGGGGTCGAATCCCACAGAGAATATGGTGAGAATTAAGTCTTTAGTGAATTAAGTGACTAGTCGTCAATAGTTTCCGGTAAATAAAGGGGGGGTTTTGTGTAAACAATGCGTAAACAAAACGAACAATTAACGTATGAATGATAATCAATAGGAGAGATAACTAGGGAAGTGTTTACCATGGCGTTGGTAACAATGTCGATCCTAAGCTTAGCCGGGTTCTTTCTATATGCGTGTCATGATGTGATTGAAGTAATGGTATCGTCTAAACGTCTCTCGACCAAATAAACAAATTTCCTTTTCTATTCTCTCGACCTCGAAAAGATGTGCTTTTTAGATTTCAATCCTAAACATCAAGTAGATTAATCTAGTTACAGCATTAATCATAAGACGAGAGTTGGTTGTCTCGAATCCTTGTTGTTAATCAAGTTTCCCGATTTTAATCTCTTTACTCAAGCAAATTAAACCTAGGCATGTTCTAATGTTTGCAACCACTAGAAAACGTTAAATAACGAATGATTAACAACGTGACAACATATATTGAACCCAACGCTACCCGGAATCTATATTGCTACGTTTGCCATGGCTCCCACAACCCTAGTTGTGGGAGGTTTAGTTAATCATGCTTGTAGAAGAATAGAAGAAAGTCATATTCATAATAAAGAAAAGAGATCCTTACAATGTAGTGAAAACAATCTTCGATTATTCCAAGAACAAGAAAATAACAAGATCCCAAAAACGATTCAAGAACAAGATTCAAGGAGGAAGAAAACGTGTATTGTGTGTTTTCCTCTCTCAAAACTCGACTTTTGACTCCTAAAATTATTGTAACGTATGTAAAAACTATTGGAAAGGTAATATGTAAAATAAACCTAACATAGGGTATTTATAGGAGTCTAGGAAACCAATCCCAAAAACGTCCGGATTCCGCGTAGCGGACTGCCTAAGTGTGACGGCCAGGGTGACGGACCGTCACTGGCTTGACGGGCCGTCGCCTGAGCCGTCACCCTTAGGCAGTGGTGCTGCCTCAACTGCTGCCTTGGTGTGACGGTTTGGGTGACGGACCGTCACACCCTTGACGGACCGTCACCTGAACCGTCACTCTTATCCAGAATGCTCTTTTTCGCGTATTTCCTTTCGTTTCCATGTTTGTCTCCATTTCCTACAAATATAACATAAAAACATCAAAAACGACAACGGTTGCTTGAAAATGTACGATTGTTCTTAGTTAAAAGGAGTCGAAAGTGCCGTAAAATGGCGGCACATCAACTGATGTCGAAGCTTCTTCCCAAGACCTTCGAACAACATTAATTCTTAAAATAGGCCTAGAACCATCGGCAGATACATCGAGCATGTAGAAGTCCACGTGCCTATTATTCTTTATGAATGATGGATGAATTTTTCTCCTCCCATTCAAAAGGTAACTATTGATCAAATCATTTGGATCGCAATCTAACTCCCCGCGCTCCTTATGCTTGCAACCTAGTTGTTACCATTGTGACGAAGGGCAATGGGCACTGTCATCTTACTCAGAGATTTTCAATTTCAACATTTAGGAGTCTCCTCCCATTCACCCATGAAATCACCACCACCAACAACATATTCTGCAATAGAAGTTATAGACCTAGATGATCGATACTAGACTAACGTAGTGATTTATACATGATCGATGCCTAGACTGTGACTGTGGTCTATGAATGATCGATGACTGACGAGATCTCCGTAAAATAATTATCAGATCAGAACTGAATGCTTTATCAACAACCACTGAACTAATAAAATGGATTAATGATTTTACAGTACACCTGAAGTGCTGGAATGTATCTAATGAGGCTAAAATCTCTTTCGAAAAAGTAAAACTGATTTGAAAGCTTATGGACAATAGAAATAACAATGATGGTGTGATTTGAAAGCTGAAGCGGGAAGATTATACCTGTGGGGTGTGATTTTTCGATGGCAGCCAAAAAACTTGACGAAAAAAGGTCTAAAATGGGCAAAAATTACTGGAAACGGGAACTCAAATGGACAAAAATGGAGAAAAAAAGGGAGCTTGTGGAGGAAGATTTGTAATTATTTTTTCAAAAATAAATAAATAAAGTATATATAATTTTTGGATATGGACTAATTTATATTTTACAAAACTTTTCGATTATGGTGGGCATGAAGACTAAAGTGTATTATTAAAGACTTGTGTACTAGAGTTGTTAGCTTTTAAACTTGAATGTCATAAAGAGTGTCTCTTTTGCTAAATTTTCAAGACTTGTGTCTATCCCCCATGTAACTACAAATAGGAGGGTTACATAATTTTCTGAGGACATTCTGCAAGGATTGGAGAAAGCATCTGCATCAACTAAGACTGGCTGTCGGACCGGTATGGACCGGTACCATTCTGGTCCATTTCGGTACCGGTACCAGTTCATACCAGAATGGAACGGAATGGTACCCACCGGGTACCAGAATGCGATGGGTCCACCATTTCGTACCGGGAAACCGATACCGATTCATACCGATAGCAATCCGATTCCGGTCCAGTCCGGTCAACCGGTCAACGTTTTAAATTTCTGATTTTTTTTTTTAATGTTACTAGTCGTTGGGTAACGGCTATTTCATCCCCCAACGGCTAGTTTAACCCTCCACCCCCTCAGCCCCCCCCCAGCCCCCCAGCCCCCCAGCCCCCCTCCAGCACCACCCAGCACCTCCCCAACAGCCCTTCTCCTTTTTTTTCATTTTAAATACCCCTCCCTTTTAAATTTTTATTCATTCATTCAACTCTCATTCTCTCTCAATTTTCATCTCTTAATATTTACAAATTCTATAATTATTGTTATTATTTTGCAAGTGAAGTATAATTAGGTGAATTTTGGAGGAGCAATCTTCTTCAAATTTCGGTTATAGTCATCTGTTTTTACAGCAGACGTTAGGTACATTTGTTCCACTCTTTAGTCTTTTAATTTTTATTCTTGTTTATTAGTAGTGATTTTTGAATTTGTGAATTTGTGATTTGTGAACTTGTTATTTGTTTATTTTAATTTTCTAATTTTATATTTTATTATATTATGGAACCATCTCAAAAAAAATCTGGTAAAAAAGGTATTGTTTCAAAAGTAAAAAAAATTGTGAAGGGTAAAAAAAGTACTGGTTATTCTAGTTCTTCTCTCTGCCCTGTTGTTCCTCAAATTAGATTTAATACAGATGAATTTATGCATGTTAATGAAACTAATTTTCCATTTACTACGGATGACCCTATTCCCAACGAAACTTATGAAAGAATGTATAATGATTTTGAAGATGAATTAGATGAAAAAGTAGAATTGCATGAGGATGATGATTTTTAGAAGAAACTGATACACTAACTAGTCCTTTTATTTCCCCTGCCCCACTATTCCCAAAGCTTCAACTCAGGATAATCCTCAAGTTGGAGCTAATCTTCCCCCTATTGATCCAGTTAGGGGTAAGACCAAACCACAACGTCCTTTAAAATCAGCTGTGTGGAAATTTTATTTTTTAAATGAAGAAAAAATTGTGTCTACGTGTCGTATTTGTAAACAAACTTGGAAATATTTATCTGGTGCTAGTGGAGGTTCGACTGGGGGATTAAAATCTCTTTTGGTTGGGAAACATCCAAGAGAGTGGCAAACATATCTAGCTACTCAAGGTGAAACTGTTGGCTCTAGCGTTGGACCCTCTGTTGGCAGGTCAAACATGATTCAAACTTCACTAAATCTTTCAAACCCTGTTGGTCCTATTTTACAACGGCCCTATAATAGGGATCGTGATCGTGAAAATTTTGCTAAAATAGTTGTTCTTTGTGGTTTGCCTTTTAATTTTGGAGAACATGATGGTTTTATAAGATATATTCGGGATATATTTTATCTCAATTTTGAAGGTATTACAAGAAGCATGGTAAAAAAAGATATTTTTGAATTTTATGAAAAACATATGCAATATCTTCGTAAATATTTTTATATGATGGATTTTAGGGCTTCTATTACCACTGATATGGGTCGTAGTCCTAACGGATTTGATTATTTAACTGTTACTGCACATTGGATTGATTATAAATGGATAATGCAAAAAAGAATTATCACTTATAAAATTTGTGACCACAAAAAAAATGGTTCTTATATTGCTTCAACTGTATGTAAAATTTTAGAACGTTTTTATCTTGCTGATAAAGTGATTAGTATTACTTTAGATAATGCTTCTGCTAATTTAAATGCTATAGGTATGCTAGAAACTAGATTTTGTCCAATTATTAAATATATTTTTCATATCAAATGTGGTGCACATATATTAAATTTAGTTGTGAAAGATGGTATTAGGGTATTTGATAGTTGTATTGATAAAGTTGAAAATGCAACTTTTTTAGATTTTTCATATGAATAATGATAGTAGAATTCAACAATATAAAGATTTTTGTAAATTGTGTGATGTTCCATGTAGAAAAGTTCCAAAGCATGTTAAAACTAGATGGAATTCTTTTTATAAAATGCTTGAAGTTGCTTATAAGTATAAAAAGTCTATTACTATGATGTTTAATAGTCATAATGCTTATCCTGATGATAAACTTGAGACAGTGATTGGGATGCAGTAGAAGCACTTGAACTCTTTTTAAAATCATTTTTTGGTAATTTTTTTATGCTACCAAAAAATTTCTGGAACATATTATCCTACTATTAGTGAAATTTTAATACATATTTAGAATATTTCATGCCTTTTTGCCATCTATAAATAAAATTCATATTTTAAGGATTCTATTGAAGCTATGATTAAAAAAAATTTAAAAATATTTTTTTCTATTCCCCAAATTCATTTAACTGCAATTCTTTTTAACCCAAAATATAAAGAAGTTGGTGCAAAAGCTTTAGTTAGAGAAATTTATACTAATTTAAATATTTCACCACAAGAAACACCGGATTTAATAACATGTCAAAGTAGTATTAAAATTTGTGCTAAGAAAATGTATGACAAATATAGTGTGACCTTAGAAAATCTTGATCATGCCCCTCAAACTTCTACCTCGAGATCAGGTGTCCATGGTAAAGCAAGATCACATCTTGGTCTTGATTTTTCTAATAAGTGTGAATTTTCTAAATATCTTGAACAGGGTGTTGATAATATTCCAACTACGGATGGCATACCACAGCTATTGGATTGGTGGAAATCTCGTGAAGAAAACTTTCCAAAACTTAGCAAGATGGTGAGAGACATGCTAGTTATTCAAGGATCATCAGTTGCTTCGGAGCAAGCTTTCAGCGCGGCAAGATTTTAAATTGGAGACCATAGATATTCCTTAGCAGAAGACAGTTTGGAGGTATCGGTGTTGTTTAGAGATTGGATCAACGTCGAGCGAAGAAACATTGGAAGACCAAAGTTGGAAAAAATAGAAGAACAAGCCATAGATAACCTCATTGGATTTGATAGTGATGATGGCGCTGAACTTGAAGATCGTCAAGCAGCTTTACCAGGAATTGAGGTTGAGGAAGCAAACTTTACAAAAATCTATACAACTATTAGTATTACATTCGAGGCTTAGTTGAAACAGAACATTTCCTAGAAGGTGGCTGCGTAAATTAGGCGCGCTTAGTTGAAACAGAACCCTTCCTAGAAGGTGGCTTCATAAATTAGGCGTTTTACTAATAGTTGTAAATTGTAATATTAGTTTGAAATTTTGAATAAATTGAATTATTTTTTAATTTTTATCATTGTCTTATACTTTTATAGTTTTATACTTTTATTCATTGAAAACATAAACTAATAAATTGAAAACTTAAAAAAATAAAACACTTTAAACAAACTTATAAATTGAAAACTTAAAAAAATAAACTAAAACATAAACTAATAGACTTCAAAACATAAACTTATAAATTGAAAAGTTAAAAAATAAAAAACTTTAAACAAACTAAAACACTTTAAATATATAACTTAAAAAATATATATAAACTATAAACTTAATAAAACTTATAACTTATAAATTAAAAAACTTAAAAAAACACACCTCTACCCCCTCACCATCATGATTTAACAGTACCACCTCCAACAGTTCCTCGACAAATCCCTCTCTCATGTGCAAGTCGACGCTTTTCTTGATTTTTCCAATTGTGAAAGCCATTTTGGGATCACTCAGTTGCCTCATAGATATTTTCATATAAACGGTGGCTTACTCATCATTCAAACTTTAACAAACTAATAAACTTCAAATATAATTTATAGAAGTTATAAAATTTTAAAACATAAATAATTTTTAAGTTATAAGTTATAAAAACTTTTAAGTTACAAGTTATTACTTGAAAATTAAGTTTGAAATTCAAAATGTAATTCAAAATTTAAAAATTTAAAAAAAAACATTCCGGTAAACCGGTCCGGCCATTCCGATACCGTACCGGTCCAATCCGGCCCATTCCGATACCGTACCGGTCCAATCCGGTTTATACCGGAATGTAATGGAATCCGATTTCCATACCGGTTGTACCGGTCCGGTTCATTCCGGTACCGATCATCATTCCGGTACTGGTCATACCGGTCCGGTCCGGTCCGGTACCGATCTATTCCGGTCCGACCATTCCATTCCGGTCCGGTGCCCAGTCTTAGCATCAACTATACATTTCTTCAAAGAATTGATTAACGGAGTTCTGCCTTGAGAGACACTCTAAACGACATTGGGCGTTTGGCCATGAAAATTAAAAACTTTTTCTTTATTTAAATTTTTTGGAGTGAGAGTAAGAGTTGTGTTTGGTCATACCTTTCTGGAAAAGACTTTTAGAATTTAATGTATTTAAAATAACTAAAAAGTGAAATAGTAAGATGAAAAAAAGTGAAAACAACCTTTTAGGTGTTTTTCACCTTTTCAAATACAACTTCAAGTTGTATTTGAAATTTTTATAGCCAAACACCATTTTATAAATAAAATAAAATAATTTTCTCGAAAATAATGAAAAATTGTCATGACCAAACACCACTTAACAAATAAAGTTGTCAAAATGTCTCTTTACCCGGTTGTTCCCACCAACTGCAAATGCTGACCAAAATATATGGGATAACTGAGTGCAGCCTTGGGGATAACTTAGTGCAGCCTTGGGGATAACTTAGTGCAGCCTTATTATGCTCATTCAGGAAATCCTTAGCCCATGCATCATCAAAATGCAGGAGCTCAAGATCAGAATACTAGGGAACCAAATATTGTACAAAAGACATACAATCAAATTCATTTTCATCCCAATAAGTAATTACTATTATTAAAATGTTAAGATTCTTTCATCTCAATTTATGTGATATAATTTAATTGGACATAAAATTTAAGAGATATAGCAAGACTTTGTTTAATAAAAGATTACACTTTTTTGTGAACTTTTTATCAAATAAATAAAATCCAACATGAATAAAATATTAATAAAATCATTAAATATTTGTTAAATAAGAAAATATATTATTTTTTTTAAAACTAATTAAAAAGAAAAATGTGTCACACAAAGAAAGTACTCCCTCTTTCCCAGTTTATATGACTCACTTTTCTTTTTAATCAGTCCCAAAAAGAATAACACATTTTTACATTTAGTTACAATTTAACTTTAAAATGCATATTTTACCCTAAATGAAATAATTTACAGTCACATAAACATGTATGACTTAGTTTAGACCCATACATTTCAAATATGTTTCTTTCTTTTTTAAATTTCTTGCCGAATCAAACTTAACTCATATAAATTGGGACGGAAAGAGTAATTATTTTCAGTGTCAATGTTTCTGAGTACTAGTCCACCAAATTAATGCACTAAAAGCAGAAGACCGTCAAACTTAGGTCCACAATGCAATCCATTATTGCTATACACAGAGGGGCAGTGCTAAGGCCACCTCAAAGTGCGAGCCAAAAATCTTACAGACAGTACAGTCTATACTCAGCATCAGTGGTCCCAAAACATATTAATACTACCTCTGCCAATTTGATCAGGGTAAAAAGTGAAATATATTATACATGAATTTGGAGATACACACTAGACCTATCACCTATGTAGTGGAAAAAGAAGCCTGGTCCACTATGCGTCTTTACTACAACTACCTACAATAATATATTATAATTGGCACTACATTTTTATACAAAATCTCCAGAAATCTTGATTCTTCAAGATTATTTTTTTCCCTTCCAATAATCTTGATTCTCAAATTTATTTTCAGTTACTATTCTGGGATATGACCTCTCCAAACTTAAGGAAAAGTTGGGCATCTGAAGTGCTCATGGATGAACAATTCACTAGGTGGGGTGTCTTGAGGTTGACATATTCATCAATGTAGCAAGGTACCTTAGCAGATGGGAGTAATGCAGGTGGGGGGATTGGATTTGGCTGTTTCGTTTCAGCTGCGGGTACTAGGCTTTCAAGTACTCTGGCCACTTCATGCATGGTTGGTCTCTCAGCAGGCTGTCTTTTGGAACAGAGAAGGGCAAGCTGAAAAACCTTCTTCACATCTCCAAGATCTTTGCATGTGCCTGTGATCTCAGGATCCACTGTTTCCATCACAGAATTATTTGCTGCCTTTGTTAGAATCTGTAACAAATACTAAACTGTTAACATCATCTGAATCTTTAAACTATATATGAATATCATAGTACACGTTCATATTAACTAAATTTCAAGAGCTTACCATATGGTGTAGATTAGATTCATTATCTACAGCTTTCCTTCCAGTAAGCAATTCCAAGAGAACAATTCCATAGCTGTAGACATCAGACTTCTCTGTCAGGCGAGAAGTGCGAGCATACTCTGGATCAATATAACCAATGGTTCCCATAATGTACGTGGACGTATAGGTCTTCGATGTGCATAAGCTTTTAGCAATGCCAAAATCAGTCAGGTGAGCTTCAAAGTCTTTGTCCAACAAGATATTTGATGATTTAACATCACGGTGAATTATTCGAGGGCTACAATCATGGTGAAGATATGCAAGCCCTTGAGCTGATCCCAATGCAATTCGAAGGCGAGTAACCCAATCAAGCTTTTTCTTCTTGGTAGGACCTGGAAAAAGATATAAGGAATTATTACTAAACATTTAACATAAGTTCAATGCACCAATCACCTTAAACATTTTGGATTACTAACCATGAAGCAAATCCCAAAGGCTACCATTTTCCATGTAGTCATAGAAAAGAAGATGGCCAGATGGAGAAAGAGAATATCCTTGGAGGCTAACAAGATTACGATGCTTAATACTCCCAACTGTCTCAAGTTCAGTCTCAAATTCCTTCAAGTACTGTGGGTTGTGAGAGTACAATTTCTTGATAGCTACAGGCTTGCAATTTTTCAGAACACATTTATATACAGTGCTTGATGCTCCACAACCAATTATATACTTCTCACTCAAGTTTTCAGTCATCCTCATAATGTCCTCGTAAACATGAAGTGCCATGTTCATATGAAGGATCACAAGCTTCGGAGATGAGTAATGAACTGTTTATCAAAAATATTAAAACAATCAATAGGTGGCAACTTATGACATGCACGTCTCCAAACACTATCCAACCCTCCGGAAAAGATCGTACCTGGTTTATCAATAGATCCTTCCTTGAAAGGTGCAGGATTCTGTGGCCGGCATGCTGCTACCAGTATCATCAGAAGAATCACCAAGGCACCCAAAGCAATACCAAGTATAGCTGCTTTAGAAATTGAAACTGCAATTGTCCAATGAATTCATCATTTTTCATCAGACAACTGTTGTAAGAACTTTATGTACTTAATGTACTGTTGATGGGGATAATGACTAATGCAGTTCCATTTGACAGCTGAAGCATCTTTATGTCAACGTAACTCCAGAAAATGAATATTATTTCAAGTAATTCAATATGTGCACACATCCAAATGTTACAATCAAGGATTGTGAACAGAGGAAACCTTGTGGCACACTAACAGGCTAACACGGAATTAAGTTTGCTCAACCAAGAAGATAATTCCTCGTTAATCAATATATCTGTCCATAGCGGTTAATAAATTTTGCAAGTTCAAGAACGCAACAGGGTAAGAGTCAGAAAGGATGGTTACAGTTTGATCGTACCTCGCTCTGCTGGATGAGATGCATGACAAGGAGAAGTGAGCCAATATCCACACAGATCTGGATTTCCTATGAAGCTTTTTTGTAAACATAACAAAAGAAAAAAAATTAGAAGCTAAGAACTAAAAATCAATAAATGCTTGTGACTCATGTAAACTTAACACGTGAAAAGAGGACGATCAGTGTGTGGAAATCTTGATAGCTCCACTTACCTGTCTGGTGAAAATCTAGAGAAATTATTGCCTGTTGGAATAGTCCCTCCCAGATTATTGTATGAGACATTTCTGCCATTACAGTTGATTAGATTTACAAAACATTTGTGTGCACAGGTGTAAATACTACTAGCTTGAAAACTCACAGGACATTTAGACTGAGGCAACTGGCTAATGACATCACATCGCCTGATAAATTGTTGTTTTCCACCTTCCTGTTCATTATTTTGTAGAACTAGTCAAGCTTCAAGGAAAAGAAGAAGATAGAGAAATGCTGCATACGAATCCCGTGCAATAATACAATAACAAGCAAAACTGAGACAACACCAAAGTAATGGACGTATGTAGCCAGATCATATAACCAATAGCAACACAACCACTTCTTCATCTTTAGTTTCTTGAGAGTGGCATCCAAAAATTTTAACTTCTAACCTACTTTCCAAGTTTAGAAGTTCCTACTTATTCACTGTACAGATTATTACCAAATAAAACTCCATCCTAGTACAACTAAAAAATAGCCACCAATGGCTAAGAGGATGAAAGTCTGAAATTAAATCAGAAGTACTTACAGCAAGTACAGATTTAGAAGCTGACCAAGTTCCTGCGGTATGGGACCAGATAGGTGATTGCTTGACAGATCACTGCAATTAAGAATGCGGTCAAAAAGCTGAAAATCAAGCAAACCATAAATTCGAAATAACTGAATTTAGCAAGGTTCCATACATCTCCATGATGCTCCTTAAATTGCCAAATTCAGCTGGCAAGTATCCATTTATTTCGTTCTTGCTTAAGTTCCTACAGCATTCACAAAAGGAACGTAAGTACAACAGATATATAATGGATAACTAACAACCTAACGGATATACCCACAGTTTAAGAAGATGTTCCAAATCACCGAGGGACGAAGGTATAGAACCACTGATCCTGTTGTTTGATAAGTCCCTAAGCCACCACATATAGAAGAGTTCCTTAAACTGAGAAAAAAGTGTTTTTTCCGCAACCATAATTGCAAGGAGACAAATAAAAGTAGATGAAAAAGTCTGCGCTTACAGTGTATCTACATTCCCAATACGAGAAAGCTCAATTGGAATTGGGCCTTTGAGGTTGTTGGAGGAGAGATTCCTGTAGAATTAACATGAAAGAACAGTTAATGCTCACAGTATGCAGAATAAGAGATTGAAATTCACATAACTAGATGATGCAGAGAATCTAACTAAACAAGTTAATAACAATAGTTTATTAGTTTTTATGACACAAAGCTGAAAGCTCTTGACAGTAGAAATGATTCTTCATGCATGGATAAGGCAGTAATGATTTGAGAGCAAGATTAATAAAGTGATTTTGTGCAATAATACAACGCCAGTAAAATTTAGATATGCAATTGGTAAGGTAAGTTTACAATCTTCCTTAACAGCACGAATGGGTTGGGTAGCATGATCACTTCGATATCCTTACTAAAATCAGAAGGCAAGAACTTACAGATAGGTCATACTTTCCAGCTTGTGAAAGGAAGGTGGAATTGTTCCATTCAATTTGTTTCCATGAACATTGCTGCAACCAAATCAGGTGTCAATAATTTCTCAAACAAGCATGGCTGTGAATAATTGAGACACATCGGACATGAAAAACACTTACAGACTATTCAAATTGGTACATGAGCTAAGATTGGAAGGTATTGGGCCATCAAGGTGGTTGTTTGCAACATTTCTGAAACATACCACATAAGTAAATCAAAAATGCTGTTAACACGTCCAAAGTAGAAAATGAAGAGAAATGGATTTTACAAGTCAAACAACTCCGTTAGCTTTTCAAGTTCTGGTGGTATGCGTCCAGTAAGTTGGTTATCATTCAATTCCCTGCAAATTACCGTCTCCGAGGTTGAGGAAAGTTTCTCATGAAAATTTTCGAAACAGCTTGTATCAATTAAATCTGCGTCTTCCAAACAAATGCTTGTAAATGTTAAAGCATTCATTTAAAAGGGTCTGAACAGGATGAACTAAACAAAACCAAAGAAAAAATATTTATAGAAAGCATAAATACAAGTAGTGGAGCTTTGTCATATTTCCAAGCTCTGGAGGAATGGAACCAGTTAGTTTGTTCCCATGCAGATACCTGCAAAATACAATACAAACATACAGTACATCAATCCAGTACACGATTGTGGAAGCACAAAATGATCCAAATTGCGTTTAACGATAAAAATAGGGTCTTTGTGGAAAGCAAAACCATATCAGGTTTCGAGTAACAAATATATCACAGATATGGTGGAATAAATCACAAGATTTTGAATTTAAATGTTGTAGTACTAACAATTTCTCTGTGTAGGTCAAATTCCCAAGAATTGAAGGAATTGTTCCACTCAACATATTGCAGCTCAAGTCCCTGGATGTAAAAGGGTCAGAAAAAGCTTAAATAACAGAGATGCATTTTTTGGTTTCCAAGAAATCTCATTCATGATTCAGTAGCATCGGATTGAGATAACAAGACACAAAGCACTCACAAAACTGCAAGAGCCTGCATCAATCCAATGACGGAAGGGATCTGCCCTGAAAGACGATTACCTTGCAAAGACCTGGAGTGATGGAAGTACACTTCAAATGTATAACCATATAATGGCTTTGTGATAAAGAGAAGCAGCATAAACTTACAAGGTAGCTACTTGCAGGAAACCAATGTTGAAAGGAATCTCTCCAGTCAACTCATTATAAGACAAATCTCTAACAGCACAGAAAAAGGTGTTATGCCAACCAAACATAAATAGAAATAGTCAAACTTCATTCATTTGTTTTAGATACTTACAGAACCTGGAAGGCAGTACAGTTGCCAATGTTTTGAGGAATGGAACCAGTCAAACTATTGTTCCGGACATCACTGCACAAAACAATGAATGATGGTTAATTTAATCACCTAAAGAAGCTAAAGTAAAATCTTAAGAACAAAAAGATTACAAACTTACAAGTACCACAGGCCAGTGAGCTGACACATATCAGGAGAAAGTGATCCACCCAAGTTGTTACCACGCAGTCCCCTATATGAATAAACACATACGATAGATATGTTCATCCATACAAAATGGTGGTGTCCTCAGGTATTCTAGAAACCTGGGGGAAGAGGAGCCCTGGATCAAAACACTCACAAATACTGCAGGACTTCGTTCCAGTATATCAGCCTAGGAATTTCTCCACTTAACTTATTTTGAGCCAAGTCCCTGGAGGAAGTTCTTGGATTAGATTGAGATAATCCATAATCTAACAATATCATGACAAAGCAGAAGAGAATATACTTACAAGACCTTCAAATTTGGGATCTGTGACAATGTTGATGGAATTGGGCCAATCAACTGATTATTTTTTAATATTCTAAGGTCAATTAAGACGAGCATAATTAATTGACAATCTTGGAAAGCAAATAATAGAACACCTAGAAGAAGAAAAAACAGAGTATAACTTACAGATATTCCAGTTGCTTAAGTTTTGATATGGAAAAAGGAATATCACCATAAAGCTCATTGAATGATAGGTCCCTAATAATAAGGGGGAAATTGGTTATTTTCAAAACAATAACATATGAATGGTCCATCATTAACTTAGTAATGAAGCATTTCAGACTTACAAGTTTTTTAGTGCTGAACAGTCACCAATCTCATCTGGTATCTGCCCAGAAAGGCGATTTCCCCTTACATCACTAATGATAGAACAAAAAATTAATCAGCATAATCTATAATGCACTATGTCCAGATCAATCGAAAAGGGAAAATGTGGGAAAAGGGGAGAAGATTTTACATAGATATTAGGCCTTTGAGCTGTCCGATTGCAGGAGATAACTCCCCATCAAGATTTAAGCTAGAAAGATTACTACAAGATATATAAAAAATAAAAAAAAAGGATTACAACTTTAAAATAAAGAATCCCAAATGTAATATAGCAAAAGTGGTTTAGAGATAACTTACAGTGCAACAATATTGAAGGTGACATTGTCACAGGTAACACCTCTCCAGGCACAGTAATCGGATGAAGGAGAGTCTGTCCAGTCATACAACACATTCTCCACGTCCCTAAATGACTTCTTAATCTCCAACAATGCGGAACCTTTTTTTCCAATTATAAAAAAACAAACCATAATAATAAGACAAAAATAAACCTTACAAATGTGACAACTACAAACGTGGGATTAATCAAATCATAAAAATGTCAAAAAAAATGATTAATAAAATAAAGAAAGGACACTTGTCTTTTTAAAAGGTTTAACATTAACAAAACATTAAAGTAATCTAGTCTAGGAACACATAAGAAGCAGAATACTCTACTCACCATCATCGGACTCCACAGGACCAAAGCTGAAGAAGAGCAAGAACCCCACAAGAAGAAACTCATAGAAAAGATTATTACATCTTAGAAGTGAAAATGGTGCCATGGTTGTTTTTCAGTGTCTCAATGAAAAAGAAGTGAAACAAGTCCTTTGAGAGCAGCTGTAAGAAGTGAAACTTAAAGTCTTTATGATGATTACTGAAGCCTTGACTAACTCAGCTCTGTAAAATGGTTGCTTTGAAATGGAAAGGCACTTCTTGGGCTTACCGACATTGATATTTGAGAGAGAAAGGGACTGGAGAATAATTACTCAGAATTGTGAAAAAATGTGAAGGGGGAAGTAAGAAAACAAGTGGTTTGGCCTTGTGGGGTGAGCTGAGAGCAGAGGAGGCATAGTGTTCAATCACATCCTTCAGGCAGATGCTCACACTAATACAATGGGTATTCAGTTTCCTCCCAATGGCAGAGAGAGAGAGAGAAAATGTACATAAATATAAAATGTAAAAAAAAGAGAGAGAGAGAGAATTATTTGAGAAGATAAAGTTAAAAGAGGTTGTGCCAAGAAGGGCTCTGCAAATATCAGACCTGCAACATTACAGCTATGGATAGTAGTAGTAGTGTACTAGTCTTTCTCTCTCTCTCTATACACAGTACACTTGCTTTTCAATAAGTAGTGCCTTTTTATTGCTAGTACACATACACACATTTATGTGTCAATAAATAAGAAGTTACTGTAGTTTTTTTCCTTTTTTTTTTTTTCAGTTTGTGTGAGATGAGCATGAGATGGTGGAAGCATAGTTTCTGAGGCTTCACTCCATCATAAGTCGCTGTCTCTGCAAAGAAGGAAAGCCCAAAAGGGTAATCCTTTCTCAAGTTTGATAACGACCACTCCTCTCTCTCTTTTAACCACTACCCAACATGTGCAGTTATGTACTCACGAGAAATGGGTTTTGGGTTTTGAGTGGGGTAAGTGGTGGGGGTAGGGGTAGGGGGTCTCTGCAATGTGATTTATGTAGCCATAGGATGTTATCACAAGTAATGATGGAGGGTTTTAGCTGGGGAAAGAGGGAGACATATCTTTGTTTTCTTGTTAAGGTAATAACTGTCATCATTTAAATCTTACTTTAATTAATAAAAAATACTAGTCTTTTAAATCTTATGCTCCTAAGTTAAATATATGTGTGATATCTTAAATTTTATTGTTTTAAACTTGCCAATTTTAAGTAGAATATTGAAACTAGAAAATTTATTAAATATAAAAAGATATTTTTTAAATAAATCAAAAAAATTAAAATACGTACTTTAATTAAGATGAAAGGATTAATAATTATCACACTTATACAGTAATTATTTTATTCTTTACCAAGAAACATTATGGTAAAGATGAATAAAAAAATTAAACTAACTAACAAGTTCATAGTGAAAGTCCGAAAGGCATATTGTGCAGTTGTAATGTCACTACGAATTTTAACCAAAAAGTTCAAATAGAAATTACGTGACATAATAAATCTAAGCCATTAATTATGAATCATAACAATATTTTTAAATAATTATTATACACAACAAAAATAACAATATCTATAGTGGGATCATCAGTTATACTCCAAATACATTTGGAGAAGTATTAGACTCCTTATATCACTCCTAATTTTTCTCCACTTCCTTTTGAATTCAACCTCTTTCCTTACTTTCTCAAAATCTCTCCATTATCTTCATTACCATTTCTTCACAATTTCAACCTCTTTCTCTTTCAAAATTGTGTCTTCCATAGAATTAGGTAATCAACATTATCAATATTTTGATCGATTTCATTACGTTTTTCCTTATCTTTCATTGTTGTATTCGATTTACAATTATTAGTAAGGATGGAGGGCCGCCCCTCTCTCCCATTTCTACTCCCTCTACCATTCCGGCTAGATCTGGAAGTGATGTTTCGTTTGCGGCGGATCTGAACTGATGGCGGTGCGATAAATTATTATTTTTCGGCAGATCTGAAGTGATGTTTCATTTTCGGCAGATTATTTTTCTTTTTAAAAATTCTGTACGGCAGTGATATTTTATTTTTGTGGTAATTTTGAGTGGTTGGGGTGACTTACATTTTATATTTGTATTTTGATTGATAGGCAGTGATAGTTACATTTTTGTGGTGGTCCTGATCAATTTTATGGTGGTTCCGACAGTTTTGTGGTGATCCAATAGTGGTTGGGTGGCTTAAATTTTATTTTTGTATTTGTATTAGCACCATTTTATGTTTGTATTTGTATCTGCACCATCATTTGTATTTGTAGTTGATTGTATGATTTGTATTTTCTCGTTGTTTTATTTATTTTGTAGTTGTATTTGTAGTTGATTATATCATTTATTTTTTAAAATAATTGAAAATAAATTGTTGATTGTCTTCCTATGAATAGTTGTATTTGTATTTATTGATACAGATTGAACCATACAAATGATACATTTGTATCAAACGATTCATGTTTATACAACTTTAACCATAAAAATACAAATGATACTTGTTTATATACAAATACAAATGATAAATTTGACATATAAATACAAATGATACATTTGTATCAAATGACACATTGCATATTTGTATATGATAGACTCAAGCAAATACAAATAATGCATATACTTATTTGTATACCAAATATATTTTATACACAATTAGAATACAAATACAAATGATTTACATTTTTTGGTTGTTTAGGTATATGTATTTAAACAATGAATCACAAATGTATTTTGTGTTCTTAACTGTATGCAATGCGAATACAAATACAAATAATTCATATTTTTGGCTGTTCTGATATATATATTTAAACAATGAAACACAAATATATTTTGTGTTCTTAATTGTATGCAATGCGAAAATAAATACAAATAATTTATATACATTACAGATACTCCATATGTATTCATAGAGCATACATATACAAATTGAATTTATGTATACATATGTACTGTTGAATTTACAGTTTAATCTCCATATGTATTATGGATTCGAATTGAAAGTACACAAACTACATACATATTCAAATTTGAAAATGGAATCTAAAAAATGCAGACCACGCCATGATATAAGGAGAGAATTATACTAATTAATGATTATTTTCTTTTAAATGATTCTTTTAAGGAGAGAATTATACTCATTAATGATCATTTCCTTTTCAAATGATCCTTTTAAGGAGAGAATTATACTCATTAATGATCCTTTCTTTTTAAATGACAACAGTTAACTTAAATTACGCTTCACCCTCAATTTGTATTTGTATTTGTATTTCACTAATAAAACAGACACGTTAAATACAAAAAAAGAGGGCAATACTTTAGCTTAAAAGTTGTTATCGCCCGTAATTAACAATTTTCTGCTCTCTCCTCCTTGAGTTTGCTATTTCTGAAAGTTACCTTTTTTCTTTAATCAAAATGGGCCAAAGCCCTTTTATAAAATAAAGCAAAAGAGTTTACAAAACAAATGGGCTAGGTCCAAAAGTGACCCAGCCCACAAAAATTAAAGAGCAAAAAGAAAGTAAAAAATCTGTCAAAGAAAAGACAAGAGAAAAAGGGAACGTGGGAAAGTGAAGAGGCTTCGATATATATCTCCGTCATTTTCAAGCCAATATTGATCTTGTTCCGCCATAGCACTAGCAGAGAACTAGTCTATCTGTTCATTGATTTATTGCTTGAACCACGTCGCCTTTTCGTAGTGTTGTTGTCAATTTTGAGCTCAAAACTCTTGGGATTCTTGTCTGCTAGCTGTGATGATAGGTGCAAGCCTCTGAGCTAAGCTTCACACTTCTCATTTCCAATATTATTTAGGTCGAGCTTGCATCTGAGATTGAGATAAGTTTTAACCTCGTATGACCATCTTGTTAGCTGGATTCCTTACCCTCTTAACACCAAGTCGATGGGCTGAATCTCTATTGAGATTAATACCACCATCAGATCCAATGTCAAGAAGAAAGAAATCAAGCTAATTGTTGGTCATCTTTTTTTTGTTTCTCCCTTTGCAGGTACTGTTCTGCCTCCCAATTTGAGATGTCCTAGTGAAATGTCGTCGATAAGAGGAGCTAATCTTGATTTACCATCGGATGACACCCAAAATTCTCATAGGTTCAAATGGTATAACCTCATGAAATTTCTTCAGATTAGTGTTTATCTATTTTGTTTACACTGGGATTTCTTTTTATCGGAGAGACATTGCTAGAGCCTGCTTAGAGATACTGCAACCTTGTTACTGTTTATGTATTGTGAACTATTCTTCTTCTCATATTTGGTGTGCCTTGCTTATCCAAAATAAGAATCTTTCTCCCTATGTTAGGAACATCTTGAAAATGATTGAATTGATAATCACCTGCAAAACAGAAAACAAGGTTAGCAAAAAAGTCAGCAAGAGTATTTCCCTTCCTAAGGGAGTGAAGTACTCTTACTGACAATGAATCCCTGATGTTGTTTATACTTTTCACTTCCACTGCTATGTTCCAAGGCACCTTCCAAACCTCTTGAATTATTTGGACTAAAACCAAAGAGTCGGACTCCACAATAACATTATTAATACTGTTATCCCTGCAGTAAGTCAGCCATTCTCTAATAGCTCTAGCCTCAGCCACTAGGTTTGTAGTATCTGGTAGTCTCACTCTTTTTGCATAAACAAAATCACCCTCTGAATTTCTGATGCAAAAGGCTGCAGAACTAGGGTCAGGATTGCCCCTTGAGGCTCCACCTGTATTACATTTAAACTAGTGAATAGGAGAAGTAACCCATTTAACAATCTTGAAGGTAAAAACTGGCCTATATCTTTCAAACTCCTCAATTATTTGAGGCCAGTTTTTATCTTCACTCTGACTACTGAATCTGGCCTTCAGGAACTTCTTCAAGGTTTGAGTGACCTCCCACTTAACCTTGGCTACTGAATATTTTATTTCATACTAGTTGAAAAGTAGAGGAGTCAATTTTTCATGTGGCCGGTATCTTTACGAAATTATTTAGTAAAGTTATTTATTTTTTTATTCTAATAATGTCATTCAAATTTATACATTATTTTATGTCACAACCCAATTTCTCAGGTCATGATGGCACCTACAACCCCCTTATAGGCATACCAATCTCCGTAGTCCAGAACGGTTTGTAATGGACCCCTAGCTAGCTAAACACGCGGAAGAAACAATATATAAGCGGAAGCAAGAGATAAAAGTAAAGAAATATAACAACTGATATATATATAAAGGAATTCAAACCATCCCACGACCTGGTATCATAGTATAAGAGCCTCTACTAAATATACAGAATACTAGAGGGTATAAAATAGTATATACATGTGCCTTTGAATAACAAAAAGAGTACATGGTACAAAATAAGAGATAAAAGCTAAGCCCCGATCGCCAAGAGCTCACCCTTAGTCTCGAATGTCTGGAAAGCTGCACGAGTCTGCGCGCTATCAACGAAGAGAGCTCACACTAGGATCTGTACCAGGAAGATGCAGAAGTGTAGTATGAGCATCAATTATATGCAAAGCAATGGGTACCCAGTAGGCATCATAGGCCGACTGAGCACATATAAGATATAAAAGTAGTAAATAGCAAATAAGAAGAAACTAGTCACAGAAGCAGACAAGGAAAGCATATGAAAACTAGCACAGATAGGAGACCAAGAAGAATACAAACATGTCATGCTAGCCACAGAAGAAATATATATCACAGACACAGTTGAAAGAAAGGAGAATGCACCTGAATCCTTGAACAATAATATATAAAGAGAGAGTTTAGGAAGAATGGCGGTATATCGGTAACCTCAAATAAAAGGGAAAGAAGAAAGAAAGCCACTAAATATAGATATGCTAACAATACAACTCACAAGGTAAGTATGGTCGAACAATAACCCACAAGTACTACCATAGGATAGAATAAGCTAACCCACCAATGATCGAAAGGCTACTAACCAGGACTACAATAAGATAGCATAAGGTAATCTACCTACAGTCCCAACGGGCACCCATACACCTACGAAACATAAACGAGTGAAGAAAAACCCTCCGGCATCCCATACTATCGGAGCATACACTGAGAAAATAGCAAACAAGGGTGGATCCGAACACAATAACAATGATATAATGCGATATGATGAAATTAGGTGTGATAGTAGTACTGTATGCACCTCCTTCAGCGTCGATAGGACTAGTAGGTAGGATCCATGGAAAGACGCACCCGTATACCTCAACTATACTGTGTACACCTCCTCTGGTACTCGCAACACGTAGCCCCTGGTCCGAATCGTCAAGGTCCATGGAGAACCTCAACCACATACTAAACCTCAAAATCTCAAATGTAACTACCCAGGGTGTATTCGAGTCTAAACCAGTAATCATAATCTCAAAGTGAGTGCCCAGAGTCTATCCGGGTCTAAATTAGTAAGTCAAGTCTCAAAACCTCAATAATGAGTGCTCGGAACATAACCGGGTCTAAATCAGTAATAAATATATCTAGCACTACGGCTCAGTAAAGTCTAGTATAAGTGTGAAAACTGGTGATAAAGTCATCATAATACCTCTTTTATTCTAAGAAGATCCATAAAATCAATTTCAAAACCTTTTATAACCATTTATACTGAAAACGGGTCCTCGAGGCCATGCAAGGTTTAGAAAATGGTGATAAGTAGGCTTGCAGCCTAAGTAGTAGTAAATAATGCAGAAAAACTCTTTATATGAATGATAATGGTATGCCAAACACAATCAGCAGCCCAACGACTCACAATCAACCTATCGGCCTTACATAGGCTCAAATTGCTCTACACCATAGATAACCAGTTTCAAATCCAATATATGGGACTCGCGTACATCCCCACACAATCCACCATCTATGGTCCATAGGCAATTACAAGGCCACACAGGACCACAAAGGGTAATACTACCAACTAAATCAAATACTACAATGAAACGTATGAAATAAGATGGACCGAAAGAAAGTGGACAAGGTCTGGGGTTCCAAACTAATAAACTCAACCCAAGGATGCTAAACAGTACAATTATAGCCTATATATACAGAGTCTATGTAAAGAAAACCATAACCTACTTGTCATCCGATGACAAGCTGTTGGAATGACATTGTCTAAGCCCAAACTACTCTGAGAAGCTTCGAACAGCTAACACGCTATTAAGAATGAAATTTACGCGTTAAAATAAAGCTTATGATACCTATATTGCTAAAATTTTAGCTGGGTCGAAATTTGGGTCACAAGCAGGCTCATGGGCCTCGCAACCCAAAATTGGAAATGAAAAGGGCCATAATATTCCCAATGTTATCAGGAGTACTGCTCGAAAATTGAGCAGGAACGAGCAAGGGGAAGGCTCAAAATAGCCTTTGAAATACAAGAGCAAAATTAGGAATCATGAGGGAATCAAATGGAGAATTAATGGAATTTAAAGGATTAGAACTTACAATTTACGATGGAGAAATAATCACGGGCAAGGAATTAGTCACCCAAACACCTGGAATGAATCAGTACTGGTCAAAGGGAGCTTAGAGCTCAACAACAATGGTGGAAATGGTTTTGAGGTGAAGAAAATGAAGGGAAAGATTTATATACTGCCAGGGGTCCTTCTTCGCGATCGTGAAGGGACAGTACGTGATCGTGATGACCATGTTGTCTAGACCATCACAGTTGCGTAGGGTAGTCACGCAGTCACGAAGAACAAGGAGGCAGTGTATGTATCACGGTTGCAAGAAAGAAACTCATGATCACGAAGAACAAAGGCATTAGGTCCACAGGCCCTTCATTGCGATCGCGTGAAGAGAAACTCGCGATAGTGATACCCAAAGAGGCAGAATCGTGATCGTGTGGCCTCCCTCACAGTCGTGATTAAGGCCTGAGGCCTGTACCTACAACAACCAATAGAAAGAGCTTAAGGCAAAATGTCTCCGGATGGGCCTACGGGGCTCATCCGAGACCCCGCGCGTGCAAATAAACTATTCTACTACACTAGAAATGGCATTCAATGAAATTGACAAAATTCTCAACGGAGATCGGTTTAATGAAAAATAGGCCCCATGCCCAAAAACTAAGGCCAAATATTTCCAAAATGGAACTCAAAAGCCAAAAATGAGTCTAGAAGCCTCAGGACCTGAACCAAAGGTCCCTCTAGCCCAAAGTCTACATTCCGGAGCTAATAACGCTGACAGAATTTCTATCCGAGGCTGTCTTCTCCTAATATTGACCAAAGTCAAACTTTCAAGTTCAACTGGCCAAAAAACACAAAAAGTAAGACAAAACCAAACCAAAAGCTCCCAGACCCCGGCCAAAGATCCAACTAGACCAAAATCCATGCTCTGGAGCTAACGAAACTGTCAAAATTCGAATCAAAGCATGTTTGCTAAGAATATTGACTAAATTCAATAATTTTCTAAGTTAAAGCTCTAAAACAGGGAAATGGTCATCACAACATAACGAACGACCAGGGCATCGATGATACGATCATAGTTAGATTGAGCACATTAAGAGGGGATTCTACATTTGGATGATAGATTAGAGACCGAAGGAAGCCACGGAGCAACAAATACATAATACCATGGGTGATCAAGATGCCATTTGATCAATCAAGAAGGGCCCTTGTGGGTTATTTCCAAAATAGTCACTCTGAGCTATTTTTGTAATAGGCTATTTGTGTAAAGGAAATAACTATAAATAGTTGCTTTAGCCATTTTCATAGTTAGATTTTGATGATTGAATTATCTTGAATAGATTTGATATTTTAGGTTAGGGTAGTGATTGGGTTCAATTTCAATTATTAGTCTAGAATGAATGACTAGGGTGGATTCCCAAATTGCTTGTGTTATCTTCTTTGCTTAATTGATAATTGAGTTATCATCTTGTGGATTCGATTTAGATTCTCATGCATTTGATTGAGTTTTCTTCTCCCTTGGTTGATTGTGGATTCAATTAGCCTTTCTTTCGTCTATTCTCATCTCAATTTCTTCTAATTTTCATCTTAATTTCTCCACTATCTTTATTTTATGTTGTTGAATTTTGTGTTTTCGATGTCGATTTTAGTCACTCGATTGAGATTGTTATCATCTTGGTATCATAGCTTAGATTTTAGGAGTTGTTCTATCAATTCTTAAGTCTTAGATTCATAAATTTGAAAAAAAAATCGAAAAAAAATTGTCCAAAAAAAATCAATTTTTTTGTTTGAATTTCATGTTTTTGACACTAGATTCTTGTTTCCTAGTATTTTTGAGTCTAGATTTCAAATTTAATTTAATTTAGAGTTGTAGAAGTGAAGTTGTCATTGAAGGACCTTGAAGCTTTGAAAACTTACAAACTTGAAAAGTGGGTGTTTTGATTGGGAAGAAATTAAAACTTAAAAACTATTGGGGTTGGTTCCCTAAGTCGAGGGGAAGTTAATCCTAAATTTTGGTGCAATTTGGTGAAGTTTTGAAGAAGAGTTTTATTTTGGGTGTTCATGGTGTTTTTCATAGCTTGAAGATGGAGAAAATAAGTTTATTTTCGGCTTCAAATTGAGGGTTAATAATTATTGGAGTTTGTTAGTGGTGTTGAAAGGAGCTTGTATTTAAAATTTTGTGAAAATCAGAGTTAAATTGAGTGAGTTGTGAATTTTTGAAGTTCATCAATGTTCTTGGTGTTTTTCATGTATTCTTGGTATTCTTGAGGAAGAAAGAGACAAAAGATATATTTGATCTAATTTTCTCAAGTCAAAGTTGGTCAAATGTGTTTGTTTGGGTCCACAAGTGGAATTTACAAAAACAAAATTGAAATTCCAAAAAAAATAAATTGAAATATGAAAAAAAATTATATTCTACGTAGACACCACATCAGCAGCAACCTGCCATGCCAGCGCCACACAACGCCGCGTCAACAGCCAACACAACTGCCAACTCAGTGCCCACACCCAATCACTACCACGCGCGCGTGTGGCTCAGTTTCAGAAGGCAAGTGGTTTCCAATACTTAGAAAAATTTTGGGGTCCCAAAATTTGAAGCTTTCTAGAGAAGTCTGCAAGTGTCAATTTCATCCCCCAAACTCTTTTCTAAGAGTCAGATTTGGTCCTTTAGAACTTTTCTGATTGTCAGATTTGGTCCATTTCTCCTTCTACACTCATTTTCTTCCATATTTCTACTAATTAACAACTAATTAACATCTTTAATTACTTGTTAACTAGTTTTTAATCATCAAATCATCTCTTTGATTCTTCAAATTAAGCAACATAAGTAACTTTTCTACTTTTGTTACTTAGTTTTCTTTGGGTCTGTTTTTTTTTCTTGTGCGTTTCTTTGTGTGCTCTTTTCATTTTATTTCATAGTTATATTCTTGATTCAAGTCCATTTAGTTTTATTTGAGTCATTCTTGTTTAAAGAGTCACAAGGATCCATTCCTCCACAGATAGATAACCTTGAATTGATTGAGCGAAACTAGTAGCACTATCAATTTGGAAAAGAAGCCATAGAAGGTGAGTTGAGAGTTTACATAAAGAGTGGCATGAGGATTTTATTACTTACTTTTTGCTAGTTTGGTAGGCACAAAAGGAGCTATAAAGAAGTATGTCATCTATAGTTTCGGATCCTTATGATGATGAAATAGGAGACTATGCTTGTAGCAATGGAGGCTATGAGTATGATGATGGGGATTGTGGAGACTATGATAATAGCCATGATTTTGAGCCATATGATGATGAGAACTACTACTTCGGAGATGAATATGAAATAAATGGGGCTTATGGCTCTTATGATGAACATGAAGGAGTAGAAGTATCTTATGATGAGTCCGATAGTGAAGATGAAGGGTATGAGAGTTCTCATATTACACACCATGGTGATGAAGATGATATGAGGTATGATGCTTTCTCCCATATATCTTATGAGTCCTTCGAGGAAGATTGTGATAGAAGGGGATGTTGTGAAGATGAATTACCTTCCTTGTCTTGTGCTACTTCCTATCCTAGTCGAGGGGGTATAGATGTATGGGTGGAACCAATGCAAAGAAATCATGTGGATCATAGAGAAAGAACATTCTCTACTTCTTGGAATGCAAGAACTTATACTTCTTATTCTCATTTTAATGTGACTTGTTCTCCATATGGTAATGATGTTAGGGGTAGAATTAAAGGATCAATAGGCCATGAAAGTAGAGTGAATCCAATGTTTCAAGATAAGCAAGACTTGGAGAGGCGAAATTTTGAAACAAAAATGAATGTTTATTTTGCCTATATACAAAGTGAACTTGACAAGATTGGCCGATGGGTCACCAACCTTAAGTGCGAGGACTTACAAAAGATGATGAAGAAAATGACTCCTCAAGAAGATGAACCAAAGGAGTTTCCATTGGAATCAAAGCAAGCTACTCCTTGTGAGGATGGCATAAAGGGGTTAATCATGAAAGTGAAGGCATCCACTCCTTGTTCACCAAAGTGGAAGCTTAAAGTGAAGGGATCATCTAACCCTTCACAAGGGATACTTGACACTTGTCTGAACTCCAATAAAATTGAGAGACAAAATATTAAGAGGAGTAAGGGTGTGACAAGTGACAACTCTAGAGTGTAAAAATGAGAGGTTGTGTGGAGTGATGTGAGAGGGTTATCACAATCTTATCCTAACTCATGTAGCTTTTCTTCTTTCTCTAGTTATCTTGATACTTGTGCAGGTATTCTTGGAAGCAAGCCTAGCAAAGCACCTCAAAAGGTGGAGAATCAAGAGGTGTGAAAAAGCTTCCTAAAGGAACATTTGTGCTCCAATGTTGGAAACCAAGGTGAAGACAATCATTCATATGAGCTATGAGGTAACAAAGCTAAACCTTACACTTTATTGAAAGTAAAAGATCATTGTGTGACTAGTAGCCAATTGAGTGTAAGTGATAGCTTGTATATGTGTGAGCTTAAAGAGCCTTTACCTTGTGATGATCTTGATGACACCTTGTTGCATGATGATGATGCCACTGTTGTGAGTGCCCAAACACTAGTTGATCCTATAGATGACTTGATTGATTCTTCTAGTAAGATCGATTTGAGTCCATCTAGTGTTAGCACTTGTGACTTGAGTGAAAATATATTGTTATGTAATGAGGGTAGTCAAATGCTAGTTGGCTATAATGATGGTAATCATGTGTATGATTCTTTTGAGCTTGATATGCTACCAACTAGTGTTCATTGTGGTGTTGACCAACTTGCTTGTAATGATGACCTACTAATTGAGGATTTGTGTGATGTGATAAATGAACCTCAATTTAGTGATGGTAATGATATAGTTGGTTATAGTTAGTCATGTAGGATCTTTACTTAGAGGTGATGATTCCTTAGGTGTTGATTCCATTTCTTATTCTTGTCATGAGGATCTTGAGATAAAGTATGAACTTAGAGATAATCCCTTATTCAATGATGACATGACTAATGTAAATGATGGAGATAGTGGTGTGTCTTATGATGTTAGAAGTGTAGCCACCCTTCAAGACTACCAATTATTTAAAAATCCACTATGGTATGATGACACACTTTCCAAAGATGAAACTCTCTTGAAAGATGATAGTACGTTTATTGGAGGGGTTAGTGGTCAAAATGAAAGGGGTGGATGTTCTCCAATTACCCCTTTATTCTTGTATGACCCCATTCTTGATCAAGGCCTTAATTCTTGTGGATCAAAGGGTGATTCTATATGTAGGCACACCTTGAATGAAGTTCATTCAAGTAACACCTTTCTTTACTACCTCTATGCATATGATGATGTCCATGTTTGTATGGGATTTGTTTTACATAGAGGTAGGGGTTTCTTGGGTTGATCCATTTGCCTTTGTGACCAAACTATGTGGGATTTTCATATCTTTGACCCTGTTAAACCCTCATGGGTGTTTGAACCAATGGTGACACCACCTTTAGTATGGTCTTATGTGGGAATAGGGAAGCAGTTGTGTCTTAGGACCTTTGAGGTTTCTTTGTTCCATGATATTTCTCATAGTCGAATCCTTTGTATGTTCTATAATGCATTACTCTTATTTGACACAAAGGATAGTTGGTTGTATTTCAAGTGTGTACCTCCTTGGTAAGTTGGTATGGTTGATAACCTATGTGCTACCCCTCATATTATGAGGATATGTTTGTTGTTTGTCCTTCTTATGCTCTTATAAGGTTCTGATTCGAGGAAGAATCCTTTTGAAGAAGGGGAGGATGATACGATCATAGTTAGCTTGGAGCACATTAAGAGGGGCTTCTACCTTTGGATGATAGCTTAGAGCCCAGAGGAAGCCATGGAGCAACAAATACACAAGGCCATGGGTGATAAAGATGCCATTTGAGCAATCAAGAAGGGCCCTTATGGGTTATATTCAAAATAGTCACTTTTGAGCTATTTTTGTAATAGACTATTTGTGTAAAGGCAATAACTATAAATAGTTGCTTTAGCCATTTTCATACTTAGATTTTGATGATTGAATTATCTTGAATAGACTTGATATTTTAGGTTAGGGTAGTGATTGAGTTCAATTCCAATTATTAGTTTAGAATGAGTGATTAGGGTGGAATCCAAAATTGCTTGTGTTATCTTCTTTACTTAATTAATCATCGAGTTATCATTTTGTGGATTCAATTTGGTTTCTCATGCATTTGATTGAGTTCTCTTCTCCCTTGGTTGATTGTGGATTCAATTAGACTTTCTTTCGTCTATTCTCATCTCAATTTCTTCTAATCCTTATCTTAATTTCTTCACTATCTTTATTTTGTGTTGTTGAATTTCGTATTTTTGATATCGATTTTAGTCACTCGATTGAGATTGTTATCAACCAAACTACTGGTCCCAGTAAGCCATAATTTACTTGGGGCCGCTACAGGAATGCTCTAACAATACAAAGAAATAAAAAATACGAGAATGACCAAAAAGGTCATTACATCATCCACTACAAAAAAGGACTTTCATCTGCAAAAGTCAAGAACAAGGGAGTACTTGAAGGCTCAAACAATTGCGGATACTGAGCCCACATCTCTCTCTCGGTCTCCTAGGTAGCCTCCTCGAATGAATGGTGCCTCCACTGAACCATAACTACCGGAATCTCTCTAGATCTCAACCTCTTGACATCTATGGCTAGAATAGCTATTGGTTCCTCAATGAAGGTCAAACTCTCATCCAACTGAACTGTATCCCACTGCAGCACATGTGACTCATCCAGAACATACCACCTTAACATCGATACATGGAAGACTGGGTGCATAGCTGAGAACATCAGAGGCAAGGCTAACTGATAAACAACACTACCAACCCTCTGAAGAATCTCAAATGGTCTGATATACCTGGGGCTAAGCTTGCCCCGCCTACCAAACCTCATCACGCCCTTCATGGGCGACACTAGAAGAAACACAAGATCACTAACACTGAACTCTAAGGCACGAAGTCTACGATCTGCGTAGCTGTTCTGCCTACTCTGGGCTGCCGGAAGTCTATCCTGAATCACCCGAACTCGGTCCAAGGAATCACGAAGCAAATCTGTACTCTGTGGCCTGGACTCCAAACCATCAAACTAACCCATTGGCGATCTGCAATGCCTACCATACAATGTCTCAAAAGGTGCCATGACAATGCTCGAGTGATAACTATTACTATACATAAACTCTGCTAACGGTGCATACTGATTCCATGTACCCCCAAGTCAAGAACACAGGCCCATAACAAGTCCTCAAGGACCTGGATAGTCCTCTTGAATTGACCATCTGTCTGAGGGTGGAGTACGGTACTAAGCTGAACCTCTGTACCCAACTCTCGCTGAATAGTCCTCCAAAACTGAGATGTGAACTGAATGTCGCGGTCTGAAATGATAGAAGATGGGACCCCACGCAAATGAACCACCTCTTGGACATTAATCTGAGCCAACCTCTATGCACTATAGGAAGAATGAACAGGTAAGAAGTGTGCAGACTTAGTCAGCCTATCAATAATCACCCAAATAGAGTCAAAATCCCTAGAAGTACGTGGCAACCAAACTATAAAGTCCATAGTAATCCCTTCCCACTTCCATTTGGGAATGGGAAGTCTCTGCATCAGCCCACCAGGCCTCATGTGCTCGAACTTAACCTGCTGACAGTTCAAGCATCGAGATACAAACTCCGCTATGTCCTGCTTTATACCACTCCACCAGTAAAGCTGCCTCAAATCTCTATACATCTTAGTTGCACCCGGATGGATGGAATATCTAGAACAATATGCCGCATGGAGAATCAACTGAATCAATCCCCAACTCTCAAAACACAAAGGCGACTATCAAATCTCAAAAATAGCATCAGAACCTAAGGTAGCCCTGCTAGCCTCACCCTGAACAACCTGATCACGAATATCACATAACCGCTGATCCTCAAACTGAGGACTCTTAATTTGATCAACCAAAGTAGAATGAATCTCAATACTAGCAAGGACTCTACTGGGATTTGACAAGTCAAGCCTAACCAACTGGTTTGCCAAGGATTGGATGTCCAAGGCCAACAGTCGCTCCAAAACTAAAAGAGAAGCTAAGATGCCCATACTTATTGTCTTTCGGCTCAAGGCATCCATTACCACATTTGACTTGCCCGGATGATACATGATAGTGAATTCATAGTCCTTCAGTAACTCAATCCTTCTCCGATGCGTAGAATTTAGCTCTCGCTGACTCGTGAGGTACGAAATACTATGATGATCGGTGAAGATATCACAGTGAACCCATATAAGTAATGCCTCCAAATCTTGAGTGCGAAGACTACCATCGCCAACTCCAAGTCATGAGTGGGGTAGTTTCACTCATGAACCTTCATCTTCCTCGATGCATATACTATCACACGACCCTGCTACATTAACATACAACCAAGACCAACCGCTGAAGCATCACAATACACTGAGAAGCCCTGACCCTCAACTGGCAATGTCAACACCAGAGCTGAAGTCAATAAGTCCTTAAGCCTCTGAAAACTATCCTCACACTAATACGACCACTGAAATGGGACATCCTTCCTAGTCAGCCTAGTCAAAGATGCTGCTATGGAAGAAAACCCCTCAACAAACCGTCTGTAATATCCTGCCAACCTAACAAAGATGCAAACCTCGGTAGAGGTAGTAGGCCTCAACTAATCATAAACCGCTGAAATCTTCCCCGGGTCCACTCTAAATCCCATCCTTAGACACCACATGTCCTAGGAATGCTACTGACTCAATCAAATGCTGCCCATGCTCCTCCTCACTCTGCGAGTATATCTAGATGTCATTGATGAACACTATCACGAGCGAATCCAAATATGGCATGAGCACCCTATGCATCAAGTCCATGAAAGCTTCGGGGGCATTAGTCAACCCATAAGACATCACCAGGAACTTATAGTGTCCATAACGTAAATACTGTCTTAGAGATATCCTCTGCCCTAATCCTCAACTGGTGGTAGCCTGACCTCATATCTATCTTACAAAACACGGCAGAACCCTGAAGCTAATCGAATAAGTCATCTATGTGCGGTATCTGATACTTATTCTTTATAGTCACCTTATTCAGCTGCCGATAATCAATACACATCCGCATCGACCTATCTTTCTTCTTCACAAATAGAACTGGAGAACCCCAAGGTGACACACTCGGCCTAATGAAACCCTTAGCTAACAATTCCTGGAGCTAATCCTTAAGCCCCCTCAACTCAGCTGGAGCCATACGATATGGAGTTATAGAAATGGGGCTAGCTCCAACTCAATAGCAAAGTCAATATCACGCTCAGGTGGAAGGCCTGACAGGTCAGTCAGAAACACATCTAGGAAATTTCTAACCACAGGAACCAACTTAGGAGAAAAAGTGTCGATGCTAGCATCTCGAACATATGCTAGATAAGCCAAGCACCCATATGAAATCAACTTCCTAGCACGAAGGCAAGAAATGATCCCAGATGGTGTGCGGCTAATAGAACCCTGCCACACAACCGGGGATATGTCGAGCATGACTATGGTAATGGTCTTGGCATAGCAATCCAAAACCGCTCGATAAGGGGATAACCAGTCCATGCCCAGGATCACATCAAATCTAACATATCTAGAATTATCAAGTCAGCCCAAGTCTCAATATCACTAACCGCTATCAAACAGGATTAAACAATCTTCTCCACTACTAAAGAATCACCTACTGGGGTAGAAACAAATACAAGAATAGATAACGGCTCACTAGCCAACCCCAAATAAGGAACAAAGTAGGCAAAAACATACGAGCATGTAGTGCCAGGATCAAACAAAGCTAAAGCTGACTGGTGGCAGACAGAAATTATACCTGTGATCACCACATCCGAGGCCTCTACTTTTGGTCTACCAGGGACCACATAGAACTGCCGCCGACCACCACCTGATCGATCTCCATCCCTACCACCTATCCTACTATGGTAGGCACCACCTCGACTCTGAACACCACTTCCTCTAACCGGTGGCTGCACTGATCTCAATGGATGAGCTGGCTGAGTGGCTGGCTGAACTGTACTCTACTGGGGGCACTCTCTAGCATAATGACCGATGACACTGCACTTATAGCAAGGCCCTGACGGCCTACCCTGTCGAAATGAACTAGCTGAACCGGTATGACCACCATGGCCTGATGCCCCATAAGTTGTACCCCTCAAAAATTGACCACTGTACCCATGTTGACTGCTCTGACCCTGCTCAAACTGAGGCCCACATGAAGCCTGAAGCGATGCCTAAACTGGCCGACTAGTCTGACCCTGATGCTGTTGTGGTTGATACCTTCAGCCCCACTGGCCTGAATCTCTATCACCAAAGTGGGAACCACTGTAGCTGTCCTGATGACGTGGTCTCTTATCTCTGGCCCTCAAATCATGACAGTGCAAATCCTCCATAGGCACACATGGTCTGCTATGGCCTGAAAGGGTCGCCTATTGGCATCAAGTATCTAAGCAGTCTGTCTAAGCTCTGTCCTCAACCCCCAAAAGAATTGGCGAACTCTGTCTGGCTCGTAGGAATGATCATAGCCCCAAATGGAGCCAACTGGTGAAAATAGGTCTCATACTCAGATACAAACATAGATCCCAAATGGAGCCAACTGGTGCCGCTGCTTGAGCATGTCCTTGGCCTCTACCTCTATGACCACCCCGACCCCTAGCTAGAGTCGGGTGTGCTGGGTCGAAGTCTTGCCCTCATCCGTTGCCGAATACCTTATATGAGCCTTCTGCGGAGGAGTGAATTAGAACAAGTGAGATTCTAGGAAACCATCTAAGATAAGACGCACGATATAGAAGCAAGAAAAGATCCATGTTTTCTAAAATGTCACTGTAGCCTCCCAAAGATTGAGTACGAACGTCTCCGCCCCAATCCGCAGGACTCTACTAGACATTGGCTCTTATACCGATGACATTAGAGAACTTAGGCTCTGATGCCAAGATGTCAAGACCCAATTTCTCAGGTCATGATAGCATCTACAACCCCCCTGTAGGTGTACAAATCCCTGTAGCCCAAAATGGTTAGTAATGGGACACTAGCTAGCTAAACACGCAGAAGAAGCAATATATGAGCGGAAGCAATAGAGAAAAGTAAAAAAATATAACAACTGGAATATATAAAAAGGAAGCCAAACCATCCCAGGACCTGGTATCATAGTATAAGAGCTGCTAGTAAATATACAGATTACTAGAGGGTACAAAATAGAATATGCATCTGCCTCTGAATAACAAAAAGAGTACATGGTACAAAAGAAGAGATAAAAGCTAAGCCCTGGTCGCCAGGAGCTCACCTTCAGTCTCGGATGTCTGGAAAGCTGCACGAGTCTGTGCGCTATCAACGGCGAGAGCTCACACTAGGATCTGCACTAGGAAGATGCATAAGTGTAGTATGAGCCCCAATTTTAAAGCAATGAATACCCAGTAGGCATCATAGGCCGATTGAGCACATATAAGATATAAAAGTAGTAAATAGCAGATAAGAAGAAAGCAGTCACAAAAGTAGACAAGGAAAGCACACGGAAACTAGCACAGATAGGAGACCAAGAAAAATACAAACATGTCATGCTAGCCACAGAAGAAATATATATCACAGACACAGGTGAAAGGAAGGAGAACACACTTGGATTCTTGCACAATAATATATAAATAGAGAGTTTAGGAAGAATAGCGGTATACCAGTAACCTCAAATAAAAGGGAAAGAAGAAAGAAAGCAACTAAATATAGACATGCTAACAGTACAACTCACAAAGTAAGGATGATCGAACAATAACCCATAAGTACTACCATAGGATAGAATAAGCTAACTACCAATGATTGGAAGGCTATAAACCAGGACTACAATAAGATAGCATAAGGTAATCAACCTATAGTCCCAATGGGCGCCCATACATATGAGAAACATAAACAAGTGAAGACAAACTCTCTAGAATCCCATACTACTAGAGCGTACATTGAGCAAACAACAAACAAGGATGGATCCAAACTCAATAAGAATGATATGATACGATATAATGAAACTAGGTGTGATAGTAGTACTGTATGTACCTCCTCCAGCGCTGAAGGCCCAGTAGGTAGGATTCATGGAAGGACGCACCCTTATAACTCAACTACACCATATACCCCTCCTCCTGCACTTGCAACACGTAGCCCTTGATCCAGATCGGCAAGGTCCATGGAGGTCCCTGACCAGAATCTCAAATGTAACTGCACGGAGTGTATTAGCGTCTAAACCTGTAATCTTAATCTCAAAGTGAGTGCCCATAGTCTATCCGGATCTAAAACAGTAAGTCAAGTCTCAAAACCTCAATAACAGGTGCCCGGAGCATAATCGAGTCTAAATCAGTAGTAAATATGTCTAGCACTACGGCACAGCCGAGTCTTGTATAAGTGTGAAAACTGGTGATAAAGTCATCATAATACCTCTTTTACTCCAAGAAGATCCATAAAATCAGTTTCAAAACCTTTTATAACCATTTATACTGAAAATGGGACCTCGGGGCCATGCAAAGTTTAGAAAATAGAGATAAGTAGGCATGCAACATAAGTAGTAGTAAATAACGCAGAAAAACTCATTATATGAATGATAATGGTATGCCAAACACAATCAGTAGCCCAACGGCTCACAATCTACCTATTGGCCCTGCACAGGCTCAAATCGCTCTACAACATAGATAACAAGTTCCAATAACGTAATCCAATGTCCGGGACTCGCGAACATCCCCAAACAACCCATAATTTATGGTCCAGAGGCAATTACAAGGACACACAGGGCCACAAGGGGTAATACTACCAACTAAATCAAATACTACAATGAAACATATGAAATAAGACGAACCTAAAGAAAGTGGACAAGGTATGGGGTGCCAAACTAATCAACCCAACCCGAGGATGCTAAATAGTATAGTTATAGCCTATATACGCAGAGTCTATGTAGAAAAAAATATAACCTATTTGTCATCCGACGACAAGCTGCTGGAACGACATTGTCCAAGCCCGAACTGCTCCGAGAAGCTTCAAACAGCTAACACACTATCGAGAATGAAATCTACGCATTAAAACAAAGCTAACGATACCCATATTGCTAAAAGTTTAGCCGAGTCAAAATCTGGATCACAAGTGGTCTCGTGGGCCCTGCAACTCGAAATTAGAAATGAAAAGGGCCATAATGTTCCCAATATTACCGGGAAAGCATGCTCAAATATTGAGCGGGAACGGGCAAGGGGAAGGCTCAAAACAACCTTTGAAATACAAGAGAAAAATTAGGAATCATGAGGGAATCAAATGGAGAATTAATGGAATTTAAAGGATTAAAACATACAATTTACGATGGAGAAATGATCACGGGCAAGGAATTAGTCACCCAAACACCTGGAATGAATCAATATTGGTCAAAGAGAGCTTAGAGCTCAACAACAATGGTGGGAATCAGTTTTGAGGTAAAGAAAATGAAGGGAAAGATTTATATACTGCCAGGGGTCCTTCTTTGCGATCGCGAAGGGACCCCACATGGTCGTAATGACCACGCTGGCTAGACCATCGCATTGCGTGGGGGTAGCCATGTGGTCGCAAAGAACAAGGAGGCATGGACTGCATTACAATCGCGAGAAGGAAACTCGCGATCGCGAAGAACAAAGGCGCCGGTCCATAGGCCCTTCATCGCGGTCGCGTGAAGAGAAACTCGCGGTCGCGATACCCAAAGAGGCAAACCACCGCGATCGTGTGGCCTCCCTCGCGGTCGTGATTAAGGCCTGAGGCCTTCACCTGCAACAACAACCAGCAGAAAGAGCTTAAGGCAAAATATCTCTGGATGTGCCTACGGGGCTCATTTGGGACCCCGTGCGTGCAAACGAACTATGCCACCGCACCAGAAATGACATTCCGCACTCAATAGAATTGAAAAAATTTTCAACGGAGGTCAGTTTAATGAAAAGTTGTCCCCATGCCCAAAAACCAACCTTACTATTTCCAAAATGGAACTCAATGGTTAAAAATGAGTCTGGAAGCCTCGGGACCCGAACTAAAGATCCCTCTAGCGTAAAGTCGACATTCCGGAGCGAACAACGCTGACATAATTTCCATCTGAGGCTATATTCTCTGAATATTGATCAAAGTCAAACTTCTAAGTTCAAATATCCAGAAAACACAAAAAGTAAGACAAAACCAAACCGAAAGCTCCTAGACCCCGGCCAAGGTTCCAACTAGACCAAAATCCATGCTCTAGAGCTAACAAAACTGTTGGAATTTAATTCGAGCATATTTGCTAAGAATTTGACTGAAGTCTATAATTTCCTAAGTTAAAGCTCTTAAACAGAGAAACGATCATAACGACCTAACGAACGGCCAGGGCACCACCGGTCCCAACAAGCCATAAATTATTTGAGGCCGCTACAGGAATGGTCTAACAGTACAAAGAAAGTGAAAGGGCGGGAATGACCGGAAGGGTCATTACATTTTACAAAGTAACAATGATTAAGAGCTTGTTTGGCCAAACGATTAAGAGGTTAAAACCACTTTTCTTGAAAAAAATAATATTATTTTTAAAAAAATTGAGGTGTTTGACCAATGAGTAAGGGCCTGTTTGGATTGACTTATTTTTTAAGTATTTTTAAGTCAAAATAGCTTTTAAACACTTTTGGAGTGTTAGAGTAAAATAAAAAAGTGTTTTTAAGCATTTACTTTTAAGCTAAAAAGGCAAAAATAAGCTAAAAACCATAAAATAATTCCTAACTTATGACTTTTGACTTATAAGCCAAAAGCTATAAACCCATCCAAACACCCACTAAAACTACTTTTAAATAAAAACAAAAGCAATTTTTCTGCCGTCGAAAAAAAAACTTAAAAATTATGCTTCTTAAAAAAATAATAATATTTTTTAAGACAAAAATATCTCTACCGTTTATACATATTTATCAATATATACATCATTAATTTAGTAACATATATAGTGATTTAATTTGTGAAATGATATTAAAATTTGTTTTGCTTGATATTTTTTAGTATATTTAAATCATCATGTTAATATTATTTTAATATTTTTTTTATGTATTATATTGATTGAAGTATTGTAATATGTATTTTTTAATTAAATAAAAATATAAACTTAATTAAAGTCTTTCATAACATATATTTAAAATAATATCTCTCCATAAAAAATCTTAATAGTAAATGTGCATTGATATTTGTCCTTTTTTATAATTTGACTCTCAAAAGCACCTTTGATTTTTTTTTTATCAAACACAATATGCTTATCAAAAAACACTTTTGAAATGAATTAGCCAAACATCAATTGCTTTTTTTTTTCCAAAAATACTTTTCAAAAAAGTTATTTTAATATAAGCGTTTTTCAAAATTAACAGTTTTTAACCGCTTGGTCAAACAGGCTCTAAGAGTCACTTAAATAATGAAAAGAAAAAAGTCAAAATAGTCTCTTAGTTTGAACTTGAGTTAAAAGATCCCTTTTTTTAAAATGTGAAACATTAATAGTCCTCCAATTAAATTTTTTCTTATTCTATAGGTAAGTCCATAATATAGAATTAAAAAGAAGCAAATCATAATATCTAAAAAGTAAAAAAAAAAGAGTGTTATTTAAAAGGTAAAATGGGTGCTAAATTTTTTAAATGAGATAAAGAAAAATAACATCTATTGTTCTAAATTAAGAGAGATATTCAATTTTTAACAGAATTGGAGGAAAAATAATAATTTACACTTAAATAATATTACAACATTGACAAAAATAATATTTGAAAACTTCAAGTTTTTTATTACACTCTAGTGATCATATAGAATCTACTCACTTTATGTGATGTTGAATGTTTTATATTATCATAATGATATCCTTCAATATTCATCCATATATTTTTTTTCTTTACGAAAATCTTTTAAAATTTTTATATATGATTTTTTTCCTATTAGGACCCTAGTTTTTTTTTTGTTGGAAATCATCGTCTTTCTTATTATATATGATGTTTTTGGAAAAAATTTCAAGAGTAGAAGAAACTATCAATTAAATTTAAACTATTTTATCAAAATAAATATTACTCATAAACTGAATAAATAGAACACATTATTTTATTATTGAACTCTTAAGTTTTCAAATAAATATAATACATATAGTCTGATTTCATTTTTTCAGCATTGATGAAATAAAAAAGCTTTTTCATTTCTAACGTTATTAGTCACAATTCTTCGTGTATTCCATTATATTTTAATATCTCTCTTTGCAATAAATTTTAATGTGATAGAAAATATATTACAATCACAAATAAAATATGATGAAACAGAGATTTTATTGATGAATATTTGTGAGTACAATTTGTTCCTCCCTTGATTCTTCTCTCTTAAATATTCTCCATAATTCGAGGGCTATTAATAGCGTATTTCTTGAATATAGGATGATTTAGAAATCTTTGAGATTATTTGATCTCCATGAAAGGAGAATTTTGTGGATCTCTTATGAATATTCAGGAATTTATGATTATTTGAGATGCCTTTTCAAGAGAATATGTTACCTTTTATATAGGCGTGAACTAGGGTTTAGAGTAAAGTAGTCTCCAAAAAATCCTAATAGAAATTGGACTCGTCTTGTAGAGCCCCACAAAATTTTGATGTCTATAATCACAATTAGACTTGAACTAAAATTATAGTAGGATTTTGTATAGTTGAAAGATTGTTAGTGTTTTGTGTCAAAAAATAAGGATTATTTTAATTTAAAATTTAAACTTAAGGGACTATTTTGATCCTTTTAAAAATGACTTATAAACATTATTACTTTGTAAGCAACTGTATAAATTTGAATGATTTAGTTGAATTTTTTTAAAAAAATGGTAAATGACTTTATTAGTTAGTTTTCTTAAGTTGAGTGACTATTCAGGAAGTTGACTCTAAATTGAACTTGTATACACCTTTTGTAAAATGATTTTTACATTATTAACACAAAAATAACTTGAAATAATTATTTATAAAAAATAAATGATTAGTTGTCGAGAAAACAAAGCAAATTACTTGCAGAAGTAAGTTAATATATCCATCGTATAAATATAGTATCAGTATATAAAAATTAAAAACAATCAAATCAAAGGTATGTTAAGGTAAGAAAACACTGTGTTATTTTATAGAACTTTTAACTCGCGTTTAGCCATAGATTTTTTAAAAAATTGCAAAATTAGAGTTGGGTGAAGTTTCATATGTGTTTGATCATAACGTTTGAAAATATAAATCACTTTTTTGAAATAAAATTTGTCACGATCCGATTTCTCGGTCATGATGGCACCTACAATCCCCAGTAGGCGAACCAATTCCCGTAGCCCATGACAGTTAGTAATGGGCTACTATCTAACAAATAAGCGGAAGAATAGTTTAATAAGCAAAAGTAAGAGAGTAAGATGAGGAGAATATACAACAGGAGTATATATATACATATGCGAAAACTAAACCAAACCCCAAAACCTGGTATCATAGTGTAGAGCTAAAACTACATACATGGAGTGCAAACGGTCAAAAACAATATATACAGTCTCTGAATGGTAATAGAGTACATGAGGCAAAAGATAAACTAAAGCTAAGCTCCGATCGCCAAGAGCTCACCCTCAGTCTGAAGTAGTCCCCAACAGATCTCCAAGAACGAATCACAGCGATCTAACGGCGAGGGCCCACTATAGGATCTGTACCAAAAGATGCAGGGGGTAGGGTGAGCACCAAATGCGAAGCATAAGGTACCTAATAGGTATCATAGGCCGACTGGGCACATATAAGATAAAAGCATAGTAACAGACAGAATAGAAGCAAGCAATCACAGAAATCAACGAAAGGTACACATGAACTAGCCCAGAGGGAAATCAACAGAAACATATGTGAGGCCAGTAAGCAGAATATACACACCATAGGCACATGTGAAAGTAAGAAATAATGCACCTACGGTCCTAATAACAGTGTATACATAATAAGTTTACGAAATGGACGGTATACCGGTAACCTCAAGTGTAAGAAGAGGGAAAAAGTAATGATAGGCATGCTCAGAGACATTAATCAAACTCAACTAATCATATCAATCTTAAATCCATAAACTAACAGTTTAGCAGTAACCAATTTCATACTTAACCGTAGCAGGGAACAATTTTGTAAGTAAATAGCAAGAGTCTACCTACAGTCCCCCGGCCGCCCATACAACCGAGGAACACAAACAAGTGAAAACAAACCCTCCGGCATCCCATACTACCGGAGCGTACAATCAACAAACAACAAACAAGGGTGGAGCTTCAAACAATGAATGATATGATGCATGAAGATCTCAAGTGAAATGGTATCTCTGTATGTACCTCCTCTGGTGCCGATCCGGCCCAGCAGGTAGGTTCCATGGAAGGACACTGCCCGTATACCTCTACTCCGCCGTACACCCTTCCTCCGACACACGCAGCCCGAAGCCCCAGGCTCGGAGGGCAAGGTCCATGGAGGTCCCTGACCCCATACTAAAACTTAGTATCAAAATATGTCGTCCGGGAGCAAGTCCGATTTCAAGATAGAGACCCAGTCTCGAATATGCATGCCCAGACCATGTCCAGGACTAAAGTAGTAGGAAGATATCTCAAAAACCCCTCCAAAGGTGACCGGGCATAACCGGGTCTAAACATTAGAAAGTCATCTCCGGTGCTCGGTTCGACCGAGACTAAAAATCATCCCAAGTAGCAAGAAAATTCAACTAGCACCCCGGCCCTGCCGAGTCAAGAGTTAATCGTAAAACTGGTGATTTAAATCATAATTTTACTTTCTTTTGCCCAAGAATATTCACAAGTTAAATCAAACCATTTCCAAATTATTTCCATCAAAAATGGGCCCCCGGGGCCATGCAAGGTTTAGAAAATAGTGTCAGTAGGCCCGAAGCCCAAACCGTAGTAAAACATGGATAAAACCTCTTTATATGCATGGAAATGGTATGACCAAATACAATAGCTGCCCAGCAGCTCACAATCAACCTATCGACCCTGCACAGGCCCACAGCTACTCAGCAAGCATAATCAGCCTAGAAGGATAATTCTATGCCCGGGACTCGCGGACATTCCCAAATTCCCACCTTCTATGTTCCAGAGTCAACAAGGTCTCACAGGACCACAAGGGTAAATAAAATATATCGGCAAGTACTACAAACAAAGGAGGAAAAAAAGTAGGCGGGCATGAATAAAGCGGTCGAGGTCTGTGGTACCAACCTAATAAACCAACCCGAGGATGCCCATTAATATAATTTTATCCTATATATGCGGAGTCTAGGGAAAATAAACCGTAACCTACCTGTCGTCCGATGACAAGCTTGAACCTCTCCGAAAAAGCTCAAACACGAAATCAAACTCGAACTCGGGCTCGAATTTCAGATCGAATAACTTGACATAGATAATCAACTTCTTTTGGGGATTAAGCACAACACCAAAATATTTTCCTCAACATAATTCTGAACCCCAAAATCAAATTGCTGAAGCGCAACTTTTATATCACAAAATTTGAAGTAGACCAAATTAGAAGTTAACCTCCCACTACAATTTCAATCAACACCCACTTGGATTGTGAAAAGAAAACATTCTGATTGTACTAAGATAAAAATATGAGACAGAGAATTAATGGCTTTAGGATATATTTGATGAGACATAGTTGGCAATTTAATTGAAAAGATTAGTGGCATCAATAATATTTGTTGTGCTTCTCCACCACTTCCACGTGGAAGTGGTAATTCACACCACATTTTTTTTTATCCCGGTACGTATACATTCGAGTATTGCATAAGTTCGTGGTAAAATATATATAACTTTTTGAATATGCCGTAATTAATAGAAAATCATTTCAAATAAAACCTACTATATTATAATAGTAAATTTTAACATAACTAAATTTACTATCTCCGTTAAAATATTACAATGTATAAAACCCTTATAAAATAAATACATATACAATTATATCGTACAAAAATATTTTTCATAAACCTTTAAAATATTTTGAAAAGGTAATAATAATATAACTTTCTACCACATTCAACTTTTAAATTAAATATTTTCAAGTACGCACGATTTCGATACTCAAGAACTCTCTTGGAACCCTCCCCTATGTTTTCTCACTGTTTCAGAACTGAAATGACGTCTTAAAACGTGAAGTTGAGGCTTTAAATCGATTTTGACCCGACCCGGTTCGCGATCCAGTTTCTGCCAGACAGTCCGCGGTAAAACAGTCATAACTTTTTACTCCTAGATCAGTTGGACGTGAGGTTTTGTGCGTTGGAAACTAAACTCGTAGACCTTCGATTTGGTATTTCGGGGGACTTCTAACTCTTTATATATTGAGAGAAAAGCTCTGAGACATTTTACCCAAAGTTCAGAAAATTTATTAAAGAAACTTACGATAACTTTTGCAGACTTGCTTGACTTCAAAACTTACCATACGATCAAACAAATGGACCCGACACCAAAATACCGGTCCCGACAAGCCTTAAATGGCTTGGGGCCACTGCAAACAAGCTCTAACGGTACAAGAAAAACGTATACGTGGAAATAACCGGAAGGGTCATTACATCATCATCCACTACTAAAAAGGACTTTCGTCCTCGAAAGTCAAGGTCAAGGGGGTACCTTAAGGCTCAAACAGCTGCGGATACTGAGCCCGCATATCTCTCTCGGTCTCCCAGGTAGCCTCCTCGACTGGACGGTGCCTCCACTGAACCTTAACAACCGGGATCTCTCAAGACCTCAATCTCCTGACATCTCTGGCCAAAATAGCTGTCGGCTCCTCAACAAAGGCTAAACCCTCACCCAACTGAACTGAATCCCACTGCAACACATGAGACTCATCTGGGACATACCGACGCAACATCGAAACATGAAATACAGGATGTATAGCTGAAAATATCGGAGGCAAGGCTAACTGATAGGCAACGCTACCAACCCTCTGAAGAATCTCAAACGGCCCAATGTACCTGGGGCTAAGCTTGCCCCACCTACCAAATCTCATCACGCCCTTCATGGGTGATACACGGAGAAACACCAAGTCACCGACATTAAACTCCAAGGCACGAAGCCTACGATCAGCATAACCCTTCTGCCTGCTCTGAGCTGCCCGAAGTCTGTCCTGAATATTTCGAACCTGATCTAAGGAATCTCGAAGCAAATCTGTGCTCTGTGGCCTAGAACTAAAACCATCAAACAAACCTACCGGTGATCTGCAACGCTTGCCATACAAAGCCTCAAAAGGTGCCATGCCGATACTCGAATGGAAGCTGTTATTATAAGCAAACTCTGCCAAGGGAACAAACTGATCCCAAGAACCTCCAAAGTCAAGAACACAGGCCCGAAGCATGTCCTCCAGAATCTGAATGGTCCTCTCGGACTGGCCATCTGTCTGAGGGTGGAAGGCGGTACTAAGATGAACCTCTATACCCAAATCTCGCTGAATAGCCCTCCAGAATTGAGATGTGAACTGAGTGCCGCGGTCTGAAATAATAGAAGCTGGGACCCCATGCAACCGAAGAATCTCACGAAGGTAGATCTGAGCTAACCTCTCTGCACCATAAGAAGTCTGAACTGACAAGAAATGTGTTGACTTAGTCAGCCTATCAACAATCACCCATATGGAATCAAACCCATGATAAGTACGAGGCAAACCAACAATGAAGTCCATAGTAATCCCTTCCCACTTCCACTCAGGAATGGGAAGTCGCTGCATCAAACCACCAGGTCTCATGTGCTCGAACTTAACCTGCTGCAGTTCAAGCACCGAGATACAAACTCCGCTATATCCCGCTTCATACCACTCCACCAGTAAAGCTGCCTCAAGTCTCTATACATCTTTGCTGTGCCAGGGTGAATGGAGTATCTAGTACAATGTGCCTCGTGAAGTATCAACTGAATCAAATCACTAATCCTCGGAACACAAAGGCGACTATCAAACCTCAGAACCCTATCTGAATCTAGAGTAGCCCGACTGGTCTCACCCTGAACAACCCGATCACGAAGGTCACACAACTGCTGATCCTCAAACTGACGGCTCTGAATCTGATCAATCAAAGTAGAACAAACCTCAACACTGGCGAGAACTCTGCTAGGATCCGACAAGTCAAGCCTAACCAAACGGTTAGCCAAGGACTGGATGTCCAAGGACAACGGTCACTCTGAAACTGAAAGAGAAGCTAGGCTACCCATACTCACTACCTTCCGACTCAAGGCATCCGCTACCACATTTGCCTTGCCCGGATGATACAAAATAGTGAAGTCACAGTCCTTCAGTAACTCGACCCATCTCCTCTGTCTCGAGTTCAACTCTCGCTGACTCGTGATATACTGAAGACTACAGTGATCGGTGAAGATCTCACAATGAACTCCATATAGGTAATGCCTCCAGATCTTGAGCGCGAAAACTACCGCCGCCAACTCTAAGCCATGAGTGGGGTAGTTGCGCTCGTGAACCTTCAGCTGCCTCGACGCATATGCTATTACTCGACCCTGCTGCATCAACACACAACCAAGACCAACCCCAGAAGCATCAAAGTACACGGAGAAGCTCTGAACCTCAACCGGCAAAGTCAAAACTGGAGCTGAAGTCAATAAGGCCTTAAGCCTCTGGAAGCTATCCTCACACTAATCCGACCACTGAAATGGGACATCCTTCCTAGTCAGCATAGTCAAGGATGCTGCTATGGAAGAAAATCCCTCAACGAAACATTTGTAGTAACCTGCTAACCCAATAAAGCTGCGGACCTCAGTAGCAGTAGTAAGTCTAGGCCAATCACAAACCGCAAAAATCTTTCCCGGGTCAACCCTAATCCCATCCTTAGGCACCACGTGCCCTAGGAATGCAACTGACTCAAGCCAAAACTCGCACTTTGAGAACTTGGCATAAAGCCGATGATCTCTCAAAGTCTGGAGTATAACCCTCAAGTGCTGCTCATGCTCATCTCTACTACGCGAGTATACCAAGATATCGTCTATAAAAACTATCACAAATGAGTCCAAATACGGGCCAAGAACCCTGTGCATCAAGTTCATAAAGGCTGCGGGGGCATTAGTCAACCCAAAAGACATCACCTGGAACTCATAATGGCCATAACGTGTCCTGAATGCTGTCTTAGGGATGTCCTCCGCCCTTATCCTCAACTGATGGTAGCCAGACCTCAAATCAATCTTCGAAAACACGACTGAACCTTGAAGTTGGTCAAACAAATCATCAATCCTCGGCATCGGATACCTATTCTTCACTGTCAGCCTATTCAGCTGCCGATAATCAATACACATGCGCATCGACCCATCCTTCTTCTTCACGAAGAGAACAGGAGCACCCCAAGGTGACACACTAGGTCTAATAAACCCCTTAGCTAACAGATCCCGGAGCTGCTCCTTAAGCTTCCTCAACTCAGCAGGAGCCATACGGTAAGGAGAAATAGAAATGGGCCTGGTGCCCGACTCTAGCTCAATAGAGAAATCAATATCTCTCTCAAGTGGAAGGCCTGGCTTGTCGGTAGGAAACACATCGAGGAAGTCTCTAACCACAGGAACAGACTCAGGAGAAGTAGGGTCAGCACTAACATCTCGGACATATGCTAGATAAGCTAAACACCCACGGGAGATCAACTTCCTTGCTCAAAGACAAGAGATGATCCCAGATGGTGCATGGCTAACAGAACCCTGCCACACAATCGGGGATACACCGGGCACAGCTATGGTAATGGTCTTGGCATAACAATCCAAAACCACACGGTGAGGGGATAACCAGTCCATGCCCAGTATCACATCAAAATCTAGCATATCAAGAATCATCAAATCACCCCAAGTGTCTGAATCAGCAATAGATAGCATACAAGATCTCACAATCCGATCCACTACTAAAGAATCTCCTATTGGAGTCGAAACAGAAACATGAACAGATAATGGCTCACTAGCCAACCCCAAACAAGGCACAAAGTAGGCAGATACATATGAACAAGTGGATCTAGGATCAAATAAAGCCATAGCAGACTGATGGCACACAGAAATCGTACCTGTAATCACAGCATCTGAGGCTTCTGCCTCCGGTCTCCTAGGGACCGCGTAAAACTGACGACGACCTCCACCTGCCCGACCGCCATCCCTACCACCTGCTCTGTCGCGTGGAGCACCACCTCTACTCTGACGACCACCCCTTCTAGCCAGAGGCTGAACTGCTCGTAAAGGCTCGGCCAGCTGAACTGTACCATACTGAGGGCGATCTCTAGAAAAATGACCAATCGCACCACAAGTAAAACAAGCCCCTGACGGCCTACTCAGTCGAGATGAACCAGCAGATCCCGTATGACCACCACGACCTGATGACCCAGAAACTGTACCCCTCGAAGACTGGCCGCTATAGCCCTGATAGCTGCTCTGACCCTGCTCAAACTGGGTACTACCGAAAGTCTGAAGGGAAGCCTGAACCGGTCGGCTGTACTGACCCTGGTGCTGCTGTGGCTGATAACTCCGGCTCCACTGGCCCGAATCTCTACCACCATACCTGGAACCACTGTAGACACCCTGATGTCGAGGCCTCTTATCTCTGGACCCCTGATCATGTCGCTGTAAGTCCTCCACAGTGCGGGTATAGTCTATGATAGCCTGAAATGACCGACCACCGGCAATCAATATCTCAGCTGGCTGCCTGATCTCTGGTCTCAAACCCCATACAAATCTGCGAATCCTATCTGCTTCAGTAGGAATGATCATAGCTCTGAACGGTGCTAGCTGTTGAAAACGGGTCTCATACTCTGAGACAGTCGTAGACCCCTGCATAAGGTGAGTAAACTGCTCCCTGCGACGCTCACGATCACTCTGAGGTAGGAACTTGGCCATAAAGGCCTCATAAAACTCAGACCAGGTCAAAGGAGGTGACGATGGTGGTCTACAAGCAACCTGGGCCCTCTACCATAACTTCGCTGGGCCCTCCAACTGATAGGTAGTATAACCAACCCCGTGAGTCTCTAACAAACCCAAATGATGCAACATCTTCTCACAGGTAGTAATAAAGTCATGTGGATCCTGTCCAGAAGTACCAGCAAACCTCGGAGGTGGTAACCTCAAAAACCTACCCAACGCCTTTTGCTCTGACTCTGTCATAACTGGGCGAGGAGCAAGAGGCTGTGCAACAGATGGAACCGGAATGACCTCCTCACGGGGAGCCATAGTAGCAGGCTGCGCTCCTGAGCTCTGTGCACCCAGGGCTTCCCCCTGAGCGGATGTCTGCGCTACCTCAGAAGGCCACTCTCCAATCATACCCAAAAGTTGTAATAGTAATCCCCGAATATCTGGAGACTGAGCTGCGACTGGAGCTGGCACAGAAATGGGTGCTGGAGCTGGTACTGAAGCTAGTGGTACCTGGGATGCCCCCTGATCCACAGGCTGCTCGGGCTCTATCACAACTCTAGCAGCTCTAGCAGGTTCCGCTGCTCGAGGGCGTCCTCGACCCTTAGCTGGAGTGGGAGGCTCATCTCCGCGTGATGCCGATTATCTCTTGTACGAACCATCTGCGGAAGAATGAAGTAGAACAAATGAGATTTTCAGAAACTTCAAGGGTTCTACGCATGACACAGAAGCAATGGAAGAGTCAAATTTCCTAAAATATCACTGTAGCCTCCCAAAGATTGAGTACGGACGTCTCCGCCTCGATCCGCAGGACTCTACTAGACATTGGCTCCTATACCGATGACACCGGTGAACCTAGAGATCTGATACCAAGTTGTCACGACCCAATTTCTCGGTCATGATGGCACCACTACCCCCCAGTAGGCGAACTAATTGCCGTAGCCCAGGACAGTTAGTAATGGTCTACTATCTAACAAATAAGCGGAAGAATAGTTTAATAAGCAAAAGTAAGAGAGTAAGATGAGGAGAATAGACAACAAGAGTATATATATACATATGCGGAAACTAAACCAAACCCCAAAACCTGGTATCATAGTATAGAGCCAAAACTACATACATGGAGTGCAAACGGTCCAAAAAAATATATACAGATGTCTCTGAATGGTAATAGAGTACATGAGGCAAAAGATAAACTAAAGCTAAGCTCCGATCGCCAAGAGCTCACCCTCAGTCTGAAGTAGTCCCCAACAGATCTCCAAGAACGAATCACCACGATCTAATGGCGAGGTCCCACTCTAGGATCTGCACCAAAAGATGCAGGGGGTAGGGTGAGCACCAAATGCGAAGCATAAGGTACCCAGTAGCTATCATAGACCGACTGGGCACATATAAGATAAAAGCGTAGTAACAGACAGAATAGAAGCAAGCAGTCACAGAAATCAACGAAAGGTACACAAGAACTAGCCCAGAGGGAAATCAACAGAAACACATGTGAGGCCAGTAAGCAGAATATACACACCATAGGCACAAGTGAAAGTAAGAAATAACGCACCTAGGGTCCTTGCAATAACAGTGTATACATAATAAGTTTATGAAATGGACAGTATACCAGTAACCTCAAGTGTAAGAAGAGGGAAAGAGTAATGATAGGCATGCTCAGAGACATGAATCAAACTCAACTAATCATATCAATCTTAAATCCAGAAACTAACAGTTTAGCAGTAACCAATTTCATACTTAACCGTAGCAGGGAACAATTCTGTAAGTAAATAGCAAGAGTCTACCTACATTCCCCCGGCCGCCCATACAACCGAGGAACACAAACAAGTGAAAACAAACCCTCCGGCATCCCATACTACCGGAGCGTACAATCAACAAATAACAAACAAGGGTGGAGCCTCAAACAATGAATGATATGATGCATGAAGATCTCAAGTGAAATGGTATCTCTGTATGTACCTCCTCTGGTGCCGATCCGGCCCAGCAGGTAGGTTCCATGGAAGGACACTGCCCGTATACCTCTACTCCGCCGTACACCCTTCCTCCGGCACACGCAGCCTGAAGCCCCAGACCTGGAGGGCAAGGTCTATGGAAGTCCCTGACCCCATACTAAAACTCAGTATCAAAACATGTCGTCCGGGAGCAAGTCCGATTTCAAGATAGAAACCCAGTCTCGAATATGCATGCCCAGACCCTATCCAGGACTAAAGTAGTAGGAAAATATTTCAAAAACCCCTCGAAGGGTGCCCGGGCATAACCGGGTCTAAACAGTAGAAAGTCATCTCCGGTGCTCGGTCTGACCGAGGCTAAAAATCATCCCAAGTAGCAAGAAAATTCAACTAGCACCCCGGCCCTACCGAGTCAAGCGTTAATCGTAAAACTGGTGATTTAAATCATAATTTTACTTTCTTTTGCCCAAGAATATTCACAAGTTAAATCAAACCATTTCCAAATTATTTTCATCAAAAATGGGCCCCCGGGGCCATGCAAGGTTTAGAAAATAGTGTCAGTTGGCCCGAAGCCCAAACCGTAGTACAACATGGATAAAACCTCTTTATATGCATGGAAATGGTATGACCAAACACAATAGCTTCCCAACAGCTCACAATCAACCTATCGACCCTGCACAGGCCCACAACTACTCAGCAAGCATAACCAGCCTAGAAGGATAATTCTATGACCGGGACTCGCGGACATTCCCAAAATCCCACCTTCTATGTTCCAGAGTCAACAAGGTCTCATAGGACCACAAGGGTAAATAAAATATATCGGCAAGTACTACAAACAACGGAGGAACAAAAGTAGGCGGGCATGAATAAAGCGGTCGAGGTCTGTGGTACTAACCTAATAAACCAACCCAAGGATGACCATTAATACAATTTTATCCTATATATGCGGAGTCTAGGGAAAATAAACCGTAACCTACCTGTCGTCCGATGACAAGCTTGAACCTCTCCGAAAAAGCTCCAACATGAAATTAAACTCGAACTCGGGCTCGAATTTCAGATCGAATAACTTGACATAGATAATCAACTTCTTTTGGGGATTAAGCACAACACCAAAATATTTTCCTCAACATAATTCTGAACCCCAAAATCAAATTGCTGAAGCGCAACTTTTATATCACAAAATTTGAAGTAGACCAAATTAGAAGTTAACCTCCCACTACAATTTCAATCAACACCCACTTGGATTGTGAAAAGAAAACATTCTGATTGTACTAAGATAAAAATATGAGACAGAGAATTAATGGCTTTAGGATATATATGATGAGACATAGTTGGCAATTTAATTGAAAAGGCTAGTGGCATCAACAATATTTTGTTGTGCTTCTCCACCACTTCCACGTGGAAGTGGTAATTCACACCACATATCTTTTTATCCCGGTACGTATACATTCGAGTATTGCATAAGTTCGTGGTAAAATATATATAACTTTTTGAATATACCGTATTTAATAGAAAATCATTTCAAATAAAACCTACTATATTATAATAATAAATTTTAACATAACTAAATTTACCATCTCCGTTAAAATATTACAATGTATAAAAACCTAATAAAGTAAATACATATACAATTATATCGTACAAAAATATTTTTCATAAACCTTTAAAATATTTTGAAAAGGTAATAATAATATAACTTTCTACCACATTCAACTTTTAAATTAAATATTTTCAAGTACGCACGATTTCGATACTCAAGAACTCTCTTGGAACCCTCCCCTATGTTTTCTCACTGTTTCAGAACTGAAATGGCATTTTAAAACATGAAGTTGAGGCTTTAAACAGATTTTGACCCGACCCGGTTCGCGACCCGGTTTCTGCCAGACAGTCCGCGATAAAACAGTCATAACCTTTTACTCCGAGATCAGTTGGATGTGAGGTTTTATGCATTGAAAACTAGACTTGTAGACCTTCAATTTGGTATTTTGGGGGACTTCTAACTCTTTATATATTGAGAGAAAAGCTCTGAGACATTTTACCAAAAGTTCAGAAAATTTATTAAAGAAACTTACGATAACTTTTGCCGACTTGCTTGACTTCAAAACTTGCCATACGACCAAACAAATGAACCCGGCACCGAAATACCGGTCTCGACAAGCCTTAAATGTCTTGGGGCCACTGCAAACAAGCTCTAACGGTACAAGAAAAACGTATACGTGGAAATAACCGGAAGGGTCATTTCAAAAATGAAATATAATTTATACATATAAGTTGTAAAAACTATCAAAAATACTCATAAGGTTAGAACAAAATTATTATTTTTTACATAAAAAGGTCTAAATTACCACTTATGATAAGATCTCGATTAGGGAGACTAATCGAAATTCAAATGCGAAAATAAAATAAACAAAAGATATGTGAATTAAAGCTAATTAACCAAGTCTATGGGCAACAAGGATCTTTATACCCTCACCTCCCAATTGAACCTAATTAACAAACAATAATTCCTCAACCAAACAAAAAGACAAACAAATGAAACAATAAATGGATGACTCTATGATTAATCAAGCAAAGAAGTTAACAAGCAATCAAAGGAATCTACTCCTAATCACTCAACTATGTATTAGAAATCCACCTAATAGACTATTATGAATCAGCCCAATAGATTTCTACAATTGGAGTAACCAATTGGGAATCCACCCAAAACAACAAGCTAATTTAGCAACTACAAGCTTTCAAAGCAATATTCAATATTCATCAAAATCTAAGAAATGAAAATGAGCAAGACTCTATTATAGTGTTTGCCTTGTACAATAAAAGGTTCAAAAGTAATCTAAGAAGACTCTAAATTCGGCCCATGACGGATCTTGGTGCGAAGTTGAGATGCTGGCCGCACCTCCCAAAGTGCCCAACGCATATGATGTACGAAGTGCTTGTGCGAAATGCACCAGTGGTTGTGCGTGTTTCACCACTAGGTAAAATAGCTGGCAGTCTCTTTTTTCCCACGCGATCATCCATAACTTGTACATTCTTGGTCGGCGCTCCTTAATGGTCTTCAAAGCCTCTTTCTTCATGAATAGAGCTTGTAATGCTTGAAGTTATTTTGCTTGGATCCTAGTGAATGGCCTCGTAGGGGTTGTGCCGGGCGATATCGTATCATCCTCCCCTTCTTGAAAAGGATTCGTCCTTGAATTCATAGCTTCACCTACAACACTAGAAGATAGATCACTTACATTGAAGACATTGTGAATATTATAATCATATGGTAGATCAATCTTGTAGGCGTTATCATTGATCCTTTCAAGAACTTGGTGTGGGCCATCACTCCTCAGACTCAACTTCCCTTTGAGAAGTTGTGAGAATCTTTCCTTCCGAAAATGAACCCAAACCCAATCATTGGGTTGAAAAGTCACTTTCTTTCTTCCATGATTTTGCTGGAGAGCCACCTTGGAGTTATTCTATTCCATGGCTTTCCTCACCTTTGTGTGAATCTTCACCATCTCTTTTCCCTTCGCTTTGCATCTAAGCTCACAATAATATCACTAGACAAATGGGTTAAGGATAATGGAATCAATGGGTGGAACCCATAACACACTTTAAATAGAGTCATGCCAATAGAGGAGTGAAGAGACCGATTGTAAGAAAATTCAATCAATGGTAAACGGTCCTCCCAAGAAGTTGGGGATCCTCTAATCATGCAACGAAGCATGCTCACATGAGTCCTATTGACTACTTTGGTTTTACCATCCATTTGAGGATGAAAAAAAGTAGAGAACATGAGTTTGGTACTAAGTGTACCCCATAGACTCTTTCAAAAATGACTAAGAAACTTGGAGTCCCTATCACTAATAATAGTGCAAGGTACTCCATGCAGTTTAAGCACATGAATCATAAACAAAGATGCAACATGAGACGCATCATCACATTTATGGCATGGAATAAAATGAGACATTTTAGAGAATCTATCCACTACCACAAAGATACTATCATGCCCTCTTTTGGTTCTTGAAAGTCCCAACATAAAATTCATAAAAATGTCCATCCAAGGACCAAGAGAGGTGGGAAGAGGTGTGTACATACCTTGGGGACAAGTCTTGGACTTGGCTTGCTTGCATTCGAGGCATTATCCACATAGCTTCTCCACATCATGCTTCATTATTGGCCAATAGAATTTCTCCATGAGGATGTCAAGTGTTTTGTGGACACCAAAATGTCCCATCATGCCACCGCTATGAGCTTCTTTGAGGAAGATCTCCCTCCACGAACTCATAGGCACACACACCTTTCCATCCTTGAACAAATAACCATCAATTATTTGGAAACGTTCCACACGCTTCCCTTGGCCCAGTTCATCACAAACCTCCTTGAAGTCGGAGTCCTTAAAGTAGAACTCCTTTAGGCTTTCAAATCCCATCATTTTAGAAGTTTGGTGTTAACCAATACGAACCTTCTAGACAAAGCATCGGCAACCACATTTTCTTTCCCTTGCTTATAGTGGATCACATAAGGAAATATTTCAATGAACTCCACCCACTTAGCATGGCGCTTGTTCAACTTTGATTAGCTCTTTAGATTCTTCAAGGACTCATGATTCGTCCTTATCACAAACTCTTTGTGCCATAGATAGTGTTGCCAATGAGCCAAATCCTACACAAGTGCATACAACTCCTTATCATATGTTGAGTAGTTCAATGAGGCCCCCTTTAGATTTTCACTAAAGTAGGCCAAAGGCTTGACTTCTTGCATCAACAACCCACCAATGCCAACACCCGAAACATCACACTCAATTTCAAAAGTTTTATCAAAGTCGGGCAATTGTAGCAAAGGAGAAGTGCTCAACATAGACTTCAATTCTTGAAAGGCTTTCTCTTGAACATCTCCCCAAATAAAGGGTGTGTCCTTTTTGATCAATTCGGTTAGAGAGGAAGCAATAGTGCTAAAGCCTTTCACAAAGCATCGATAGAAACTTGCCAACCCATGGAAACTCCTTACTTCGGTTGGATTAGTAGGAGTTGGCCAAGATCTAATAGACTCAACCTTTTCTTCATCCACCTCTACACCATTGGCACTCACCACGAACCCCAAGAATACCACCTTTTCAACATAAAATGAATACTTTTTGAGATTTGCAAAGAGCCTCTTATGTAGTAGAACATCAAATACTTGCCTCAAATGGGCAACATTCTCCTCAATGGTTCTACTATATACAAGTATGTCATCGAAATAAATGACTATAAACTTGTTGACGAAGTGCTTCAACACATGGTTCATCAACCTCATGAAAGTGCTAGGGGCATTAGTCAAGCCAAAAGGCATAACTAGCCACTCATAACTAGCCGTCTTCCATTCATCATCCGGGTTCATGCAAATTTGGTGATAGCCACTTTGAAGATCAATCTTCAAAAATATACTTGAGCTACAAAGCTCATCCAATATGTCATCAAGTCTAGGAATAGGATGTCGATACTTCACCCTTATTTTATTGACGACTCTACAATCAATACACATCCTCCAAGTGCCATCCTTTTTGGGAACAAGGATAACCGGTATGGCACAAGGACCAAGACTTTCTTGGACAAGTCCCTTTTCAAGGAGTTCATCAATTTGCCTTTGTAACTCCTTAGTCTCTTCTGGATTACTTCTATATGCCGGACGGTTTAGAATTTGAGATCCGGGTACAAAATCAATTTGATATTCAATAGGATCTTGCATCTAGCATGAAACAAGTTTTCCCATTGATCAAGCTCCTCTTTAGTAATAGCTCCCATGATTTGACTCACAATACAAGACAAGTTCGTGTCCATGGGCAATGGCTCATCATCATCACACTCTAGAGGCACCTTTGTATTCATAAGCATAAAAAAGTTTGGCCTCTCTTCTATCGTCTCATCATCATCATTCAAAGGTATTTCATCATCATCACCTTTGGGTTCTTCATCTCCACTCTCTTCATCTTCTTCGGTATGGTACTTATCTTTGTAAGCCATAATTGTTCTTCGATTGGGACATTCACTTGCAATATGCCCCCTTCCTTGATATCTAAAACATTAAATAGTAGAAAGACAAGGAAAGATAGGTTTAGATTGGTTACCTTCCTTAGCCTTGTCATTCCACTTTGGTTTATCGACCTTTGCTTGAGTAGCTTGACCACTACCCTTTGTGTACTCCCGAGTGGTAGAAGACTTCCACTTGTCATTGCTTTTGTTCCATGAGAAAGTTGTCGTACCCTTGGCCTTGAATGACTTCTCTTCTTTTGAGTTAATCTCTACCTTGGTAGCATCATGGTAGGCTTCCTCCAAGCTAGCATAGTGTTTGAGTCGCATCGCCTTTGAGATGTCTTGATTCAAGTTGGTGACAAACTATATCACCCTGTTCAACACTGATTCATCAAGCTTAGACTTCATTCTCAAATTTTCAAACTCATGATAATACTCCTCAACACTCTTGGTACCTTGTCGAAGAAGGTACACCTTTTTGAGAACTTCTTGATGATAAGTAGGTGTAACATACCTCACTTCCATAAGTGCTAGCAACTCTTGCCACGTAGGCAAATCATGAATGAGATCTTAGGCTCGTTCTCTTACTTTGTACTCTCACTATGTGGATGCATAACCATCAAATTGAGTAATGGCATATTTGGCTTTCATGGCATCCGAAATATTATTGGTGAGAAAGATCCGCTCACTTTGCAATCTCCATTCAAGGAATTCTTCCAGATCACTACTACCTTTTAAGGTTGGAAGTGTAACCTTGATGGTATTCAAACTCCGGTCGTGGTCACCACAATCTCCTTGACGATAACCATATCTATCATCATAGTAACCACCATAACTATCACCTAAATTACCATATTGATCACTGTTGCAATCATCAAACCATTCACCTCTATCTCCATTACCTTGCCATCTCGCACCTTGATTCTGACCATAACCTCCGGGTTGCACTCGATCTCTCAATGCACCATAACCTTGTCTTCCACCAGTTTGAGGTCCATCATAGTTTCAATTAGCAATCATTACCTCATACTCTTCGTAGAGTGGGTTGTGGTGGCTATCTTGGTAAGGCTCTTGGTTTTAGTTATGTGGTACATGCAAGTTAGCATGTGATGCATTTTTAAGTGGAGTTCGGTTTTGGTTTGCTACAAAAAGATGTTCCTCTTGTAGCGGGTAATTTGGATGAGTGGAGCTTTGTATAACATTGTTCGGATAGTTAGACATTTGGAAAGGAGGTTGTTGGATTTGTGGGATGGGGCTTGGGTTGTTTCGGGGGTTGCATAACTCATGTGCATGCCCCGGGGTAATAGTCATTGAGGAACTCGTGTTTCTATTTGCTCTCGACCTATGAGTGGTATGAGGTGAGTCCTCCCGATTATGTCATGACCCAACCCGCCGTGAGTGGAACCCACCCGAAAACCCCAAATGAGCAAAGCCAATACTTAACCATTCTAAAAGCTCAAACCAGTTTGCAATAAAATAAACTATCATTCACAATCTCAAAACACTAACATAATAAGAATCTGCGAAAAACCTCCCTAGAACTTGAAAGTCACCGTACCAAAACATCTACTACTACTGTCTAGAAAGGAAACGGGGATTCAACCCCAAAAATAGAGAATTCAAGTCTGAAACAAAGGACCACAAATATACTGGATGAAACCATGGCAGTCAAAAGAGTAGCTCACCCTTGGGATCTTAATTTGCCAGAACTACAAGTGAGATCGCGTGTCAGCAGCCGAAAGATGTCTTGTACGCACAATAAGAAAAGCAAGTGCAGAATTAGTACACAACCCCCGTGTACTGGTAGGATCATCGACCAGATCCAATAAACAAGATATGAATAGTAAACCAAAGCTGAGTAAAGCGAAGTAAACATGTAATACAAGTCAACAATATAACTAGACTACAAGTCTCTTCCTTAACTTATCAACCACATGTAACTGATTAACAACCACTGAAAATACCCAGTGACAATAAATATATATCCTTTTCACATAACCCGGACCACCAAGGATCCCTAGGACACCACCTATGTGTTCAACATGCAATCCCGGTCTACACTAAGACCAACCTCATAATTAAATATAATCACCCAGCCTCTCATGGACCATATGCAATAATCACAATTCAAGAATACAACCCGGTCTAATCATGGAACCATCAACAAAATACAATCAATTTAAGTCAAATCAAACCCGTACCAAGCGTGGTACCTGAGCCAACCATTTGTAAAACCTGTACCAGGCGTGGTACCCAAGCCAACCGATAAATATCCCATACCAGGAGTAGTACCCAATCCAACCAATATGTAACCTATACCAAGCGTGGTACTTGAGCCAATTGAATGTCACACACAATCCAAGAAGCCAATAAAATAATGAACAATATCACACATGCAAACCAACAAGCAATCAAACCCATGTCATTTCACACAATTGACATAGGATAGCTAGACATTCATAATCCCATTCCTTAAGCATGCAATCTCACACAATACTAAGTGATAGTACATGAACACATATTGCATATTGGGAAACAGTAACCATCACCTACCTCAAATTACTCAAAAGCTCTACTGAATTGGAGCCTTCCCATTTTCTAAAGCATTTGCTTGTTCTTGGTCTAAAAATGATTACAAGATACTAAAATCAGTCCACATGGCCTAATAGTTACTTGGATTATATAAAATCCCAATCCCTAGGCCAAACTATGATCATTCCACCTATTTATGGGCTTTCTCACCATTAATTCACCTAAGTCTATCATTTTTACGAATACATTTAGAGAATTATGGCTAATTAATCATAACCCAACAATAATATTCAAGACCCAAGAACTTCTATGCCCTAGAATCCCCTCTTTCCCCGGATTCTACCATTCCTAGGTCAATCCAAACCGTCCCCCAAGTCCAAACTAGCAACTCTACTATGTAGGAAACATAATATTAAGTTAGGGGAGTAAAATCCTTACCTTTGAGATGAAAAATGGTGAAAATGGAGTAAAGTTTGCCAAAATCGCCCTTGCCCTTCTCCAAAATGTTCTTGAGGAAAAATTGAACATTTTGGAGAAGTTTATGCATTAAAACCCAACTAAGTCTTCTATAGCGGTCTGTATACTGCTATAGCACCGCCACCATAGCAGAACCAACCGCTATCATGATGTTGACCAAAGTTGACTTCCACTATAGCAGACATTTGTAATGACCCTTTCGGTCATTTTCACGTTTACACCTTCTTTGTACTGCTAGAGCTTTCCTGTAGCGGCCCAGGTCATTTATGACTTGCAGGGATTGGTAGTTTGGTGCCCTAGTCATTCATTTGGTCGTGTTGACCGTTTGCCAGTTTTAGAGCCTTAACTTAGAATATCATTGACTTTAGTCAATATTCTTGGTAAATGTACTTGGAATCAAATTTTGATAGTTTCATTGGCTCCAGAGCATGGATTTCTGTCTAGATGGACCCTGGGTCGAGTTCTGGGAGCTTTCGGTTTAGTTTTGTCCGAATTTTTGTGTTTTAGCCAAGTTAAACTTGAAAGTTTGACTTTGATCAACATTCGGAGAAGACAGTCTCGGATGGAAATTATGTCCATTCTATTAGCTCCAGAATATCGACTTTGGGTTAAGCGAATCTTTAATTCCGGTCCCGGGGTTCCAGACTTCTTTTGGGGTATTGGAATCCGAGTTAGTTTTGGGCATGGGGCTTACTTTTCCTTAAAACAATCTCCGTTGGTAAATTCATTAATTCCATTGAGTCTAGAATATCGTTTCCACTCAAATAGCTCTATTAGTTTGTGAGTATCGGGTTCCGATTGTGCCTGAATGCCCCGTAGAAGTTTAGAAAATTGCAGATTTTTCTGTTGCGGGCCAGCTTTAAATAGCTGTTGGCAGCTTTATTTTAAGCTTTTGCTCTCATCTTCCCAACTCATTTTCTGCACTACTTTTACACCAAATTCCTTTTAGTCTTCACATGCTCTTATCCATAACTTGGAGGAATAATTGTTGCTGATCTGGGTGTATTTCTTGGCCTTTTGAATAGGTAAAATCTCTTGTTAACTTCCGTTAATTTCAACAAATTTCATTCTTTAAATTCTTGTTTTACACGATTTTCAGCTTATTTCTTTCACTTCTTTCAGCTTCAACTTCATTTTTTCTCAACTCTAATTACTCAAGAACAGCGTGGGCTCATGGGAATTCTCCAAATTATCGTTAATCTCGCTCCTTTATCGTTGGTAAGACTCTTCTTCTTCAAGCCTTGTTCTTCTCTTCAAGCTCAAAAACCTCCATGGTTGAGGCTCTTACAAGCTTTATTTTTCTTGGGTTAAAGCTGCATTGGAGAGCTTGATTATTCGTGGTAGCTGTAGTTCCGGTCCGTGGTCGATTCTAGCTTCCAAATAGGTACATTTTCGCCTTTGAAAATCGCAATTCTTCACTTTTGTTCTCATGAATTAGTAGTATTACAGGGTTGTTTTGAGCCCCGAAATGAACTTCGTTTATGCTCAAATTTGAGTATGGGTTCCTAAATTCACCGTGGATATAATTGTGAATTTTATTTTCTATTTTGCTACACGACCCCCGAGGGTCATTTTTCGACCCAATTTTCAGTATAGCAATATGGGTGTCGTTCTTCTCATCTTGACACCTAGATTATGTTCTGGATAGTGTGACTTTTCGTGTCTGTTCAGAAGGGGAAGACACACGAGTGACGATTTATGTTTGCAGTTCGACCCCGAGGTAGGTTAGAGTTTAAACTCCTTTGACTTTGCATATATAGAATAAAATTGTACTAATGGGCATCTTTGGGTTGGGTTTACTAGTTGGTACCACAGATCTTGACCGCTTCATTCATGTCTGATTCTTTTCTTCCTCCGATGGTTGTAGTACCTGCGATAGATGATATTATAACCTTTGTGGTCCTGTGAGGCCTTATATTGACTTTGGAACATAGATTGTGGGAAATTGGGGATGTCCGTGAGTATCAGACATCGTTATTATTGTTATAGAGCTGACTATCTGTGCTGTAGAATGATTGGAGCCTGTGCAGAGCCGATAGGTTAATTGTGAGCCATTGGGCTATTGATTGTGATTGAGCATGCCATTATCATGCATATAAAAGGATTTTCTTCATGATTTTACTACGGTTTTGGCTTTGGGCCTACTATTCCTGAATTTCTAAACCTTGCATGGCCCGTGGGGCCTATTTTTGATAAAAATGATTGAAAAAGGGTTTGGTACCGTCTTAATGGATCTTCTTGGGGTAAGGTGTAATTAAATGATGTTTTATCACTATTTCCACTTACACTAGACTCGGTGGGGTCGAGCCCTAGACTTGTTTTACTACAACTTCCAGGGTGATGCTAGACTCGGCGGGGCTGTGCGCTAGGACTATTTAACTTTCTGATTTAGACCTGGATACACTCCGGGTAGCTTTACTTAGGGATTTTTGAGATTGCAGGGCATCTAGTATATTGGTCGGCAACCTCCACGGACCTTGCCATTTTGGACCAAGGGCTACATGCTGTGAGCACCAGAGAGGGGGTATATGGTGTAGTAGAGGTATACGGGTGTGACCTTCCATGGATCCCTTCTTATGGGCCTTATAGGATGCCAAAAGTGGGTAACATACGGTACTACTATCACTCTTGGCTTAGCATGGCATGTCATACCATTCATTTGTGTGAGGTTCCACCCTTGTTTGCTGTTTGTTGATTGTACGGTCTGGTAGTATTGGATGTTGGAGGGTTTATCTTCACTTGTTTGTGTTCCTTGGGTATGTGGGTGCCCGTGAGACTATAGGTAGACTTATTATTACTATTTCGCTCTATTGGTTCCTATTGTGGTTCTTATGACTTTGGATATTGTTAAGGTAAAACTTGGGCTTCCAGTTGTTTAATTCTTGACTTGAGATTGCATGCTTAGTTGGGTTATCATTCATTGTATTCAAACATATTTACTGTTTTCTTCCTCTTCTTCTCTATTCGTTGAGGTTATCAGTATACCGTCTGTTTTCTAAACTCTTATTTGTATCCTTGTTGTTACGAGGATCTCAGGTATGTGTTTCTTTCTTTCACCTGTGATGTGTATTCTTTTAGCTAGCCATATGTATTATTCCTGCTTGTATTCCTTCTGTGCTAGCTTCCGTGTACTTTTTCATTGCCTTCTGTGACTAGTTGTTTTCTATTCTGCTTATTACTGCTCTTTTAGTTTATATGTGCCCAGTCAACCTATGATACCTACTCGGTACCGGTTGCTTTGCAATTGGTGCTCATACTACACTCTGCATCTTCTGGTCAGATCCTAGTGTGGGCCATCACCGTTAGCTCATTGGAGACTCGTGCGAGGAGCTATTTTTGAGATATTTCAGACTGAGGGTGAGGTCTTGGCAACCAGAGCTTAGCTTTTAGTTATCTTTTATATCATGTACTCTATTACTACTCGAAGACATCTGTATATATTAATTTGGATCCTTTGTACTCCTTATATGTAGTTCAGGCTCTATACTATGATACGAAGTTATGGTGTTTTGGTTTAGCTTCTGCAGATGTATATATATTCATGTTTCTACTTTCTTCAACTTATTTCCCTTGCTTTCGCTTACTTATATCGTTCCTCTGCTAAAGTATTAGATAGTAGCCCATTACTAACTGTTCCAGGCTACGAGGATTGGTTCACCTACTGGAGGGTTGTAGGTGCCATCATGACCAAGAAATCAGGTCATGACAGCTTGGTATCAGAGCCTAGGTTCACCAATATCATTGGTATAGGAGCCAATGTCTAGTAGAGTCCTGCGGATCGGGACAAAGACGTCCGTACTTAATCTTCGGGAGGCTATAGTGATATCTTAGGAAATATAACTCTCTTATTTGCTTCTGTATCGTGTGTAATCCTTGGGAGTTTCTTGAAATATCACTTGTTCTTATTCATTTTTCTACAGATGGCTCGTACGAGATCATCGACGTCAGGCAGAGATGACCCTCCAACTCCAGCTAGGGGCCGGGAAGGTCGTAGAGGTAGGGGTCGAGGATGTCTCCGAGCAGCAGTAGCTTCTAGAGTTGAGATAAGGCCGAGCATGATCATGAGCCAAAGTTTTCTCCTGAGCAGCATGTGGACCAGGGGGCATCCCAGGTACCACCATCTCCAGTGCCAGCTTCAGCCCCAACTCAGTTTTCAGATATTCGGCGCTTACTGTTACAGTTGTAGGGTATGATTGGAGAGCGGCCTTCTGAGGTAGCACAAACATCCGCTCAGGGGGCAGCCCTGGGTGCACCGAGTTCAGGAGCGCAACTTGTTACTTTGGCTCATCGTGCTAAGGTTATTCCAGTCCCATCAGTTCCACAGCCTCTTACTTCTTGCCCAGCTATGATAGAGATGGAGTAGAAGGTGTTGGGTAGATTCTTGAAATTGGCACCTCCGAGGTTTGCTGGTACTTCTGGGAAGGACCCCCATGACTTTATTACTACTTGTAAGGAGATGATGCACCATCTGGGGTTGTTGGAAACTCACGAGGTTGGCTATACTACATATCAGCTGGAGGGCCTAGCAAATTTATGGTGGAGGGCACATGTTGCCTGCAGACTATCATCGTCACCTCCTTTGACTTGGTCCGAGTTTTATGAGGCCTTTATGGCCAAGTTATTACCTCAGAGCGACAGAGAGAGGCAGAGAGATGAGTTCACTAGGCTTACTCAGGTGACCATGACCATCTCAGAGTACGAGACCTGTTTCCATCAGCTTGCTCCATTTGGGGCCATGATTATGCCTACTGAGTCTGACAAAGTCCATAGATTTGTTTGGGGGCCACAAAGAGAGTTTAGAGAGCCTGCAGTGATATTGGTTTCTAGTGGTCTATCATTCCAGGATATTGCGGACTATGCCCGTACTGTAGAGGATTCACGTTATCATGACATCGGGGCCAGAGATAAGAGGCCTCGACATCAGAGTAGCTACAGTGGTTCTCTTTATGATGGTAGTGGTTCAGGTCAGTGAGCCTGAGGTCATCAGCCGCAGAGGCACCAGGGTCAGTCTAGTCGACTTGTTCAGGCTTCACTTTAGCCTTATGATTCTCAGTTTGAGCAGGGTCAGAGCAGTCAGTGTGGTCACAGTGGTCAATCTTCGAGAGGTACTACTTTTGGGGCATCAGGCCAAGGTGGCAACATAGGTTCAGCGGGTTCGTCTTGGCTGGGTGGGCCGTTAGGGCCTTTCTATGAGTGTGGAGTCATTGGTCATTTTGCCAGAGATTTCCCCAAGTGAGGTACAACTTTCTATGAGTGCGGAGTTAGTGGTCATTTTGCTAGAGATTGCCCCCAGTAGAGTATAATTCATCCAACCACTCCGCTGGCTTAGCCTATTTGCTTAGTTCAGCCACTGGCTCGAGAAGATAGTGGTCAGGGTAGAGGTGGTGGCCCATGAGGCATGACAGGTGGTAGGGATGGCTGTCGGTCAGGTAGTGGTCACCGTTAATTTTATGCGGTCCTTGGGAGACCGGAGGAAGAGGCCTTGGATGCTATGATCACATGTATGATTTCCGTATGCCATCAACTAGCTTATGCTTTACTTGATCCTGGATCTTCATGTTCATACGTATCTGTCTACTTTGTGCCTTGTTTGGGGTTGGCTAGTGAGCCGTTATCTGTTCTTGTTTCTGTTTCGACCCCAATAGGATATTTTTTAGTAGTGGATCAGATTCTGAGTTCTTGCATGATTTCTGTTGGTGATTTGGAGACTTGGGGTGATTTGATGATACTTTATATGTTAGATTTGATGTGATACTGGGCATGGACTGGTTATCCCCTCATCGTGTAATTTTTGATTGCTATGCCAAGATCGTCACCATAGCCGTGCCTGCTGTATCCCAAGTTGTGTGGTAAGGTGTCAGCTGCGCACCATCTGGGATCATCTCTTGTCTTTGAGCTAGGAAGTTGATCTATCATGGGTGTTTAGCTTATCTAGCATATGTTCGAGATGCTAGTGCTGACACTTCTTCCCCTGAGTCCGTTCCTGTGGTTAGAGACTTCCTAGTGTGTTCCCTACCGACATGCCAGGACTTCCACCTGAGAGAGATATAGACTTTGCCATTGAGTTAGAGCTGGGCACCAGGCCTAATTCTATCTCTCCTTACAGTATGGCTCTAGCTGAGTTGAGAGAGCTTAAGGAGAAACTCCAGGATTTGTTAGCTAAGGGGTTCATTAGACCGAGTGTGTTGCCTTGGGGTGCTCCTGTTTTATTTTTTAAGAAGAAGGATGGGTCGATGCTGATGTGTATTGATTATTGGCAGCTGAATAGGGTTACTATAAGGAATGGGTATCCGATGCCGCGTATTGATGATTTGTTTGATCACTCCAGGGTTCACCCATGTATTCGAAGATAGATTTGAGGTCAGGCTACCATCAGTTGAGGATTAGGGCGGAGGACATCCCTAAGACAATATTCAGGACACGTTACGACCATTATGAGTTCCTGGTGATGTATTTTAGGTTGACTAATGCCCCCACAACTTTCATGGATCTGATGCACATGGTGCTTAGCCCGTATTTGGACTCCTTTGTGATAGTCTTCATAGATGACATTCTGATATACTCGCAGAGTGGAGATGAGAATAAGCAGCACTTGAGGATTATACTCCAGACTTTGAGAGATTATCGGCTTTATGCCAAGTTCTCAAAGTGCGAGTTTTGGCTTTAGTCAATTGCATTCCTAGAACACATGGTGTCATGCCCCGAAGCTACCCCCTAGACGTAACATGGTGCTTAGTGTCACAAGTGACCCCAAGCTAACCCATGGTCTAGCATATCTAGACAATCTCAGTTAAAAACATATGTTGTGCGGAAACTGAAAACAATTTAATATCTGAAGTGGGAAAGAGCCCAAAACATGTCTGAGTATATATATATATATATAAATATATATATTATATAGTATAGTGATGACTAAAAACTACACTAACAACTCAATAGCTGAAGCTAGTCTATGTCTGAAAGCCTCTAACTGATGTGAGTTGCTGGGACATGCCCCCAACTAGCTCTAATAATCTGAAAACTGAAAAGTAAAACTGAAAGATGAAAGAATGTATATCATCCTCGAGCTATGAGGACTCACCATAGAAGCTACTGAGTTACGACTGGAAATTGAGCTAAGCGCAATCTGGATGGTGAGTGCTTGAACCTACATCATGAAATGATGTAGCACAAAAGTATGCGTCAGTACTTTAAATGTACTGAGCATGCAATATATGGGCTAAGCTAAACAACATAAAATTGAACATGGAAATACATACTGAAGCATAAACTGGATAATAAGCGGGATACAATGACCAAGTACTAACATGAACATAGAATATGATATGCTGAAATGAATAACTAAAATGTATACTGAGTACATGGTCAATACAATATGAATCTGACTATGGGAGATACTATTAACCGATATACCCCAAGTTGAGCTAACGATGGGGCCAACTTGTAACCCTGGATGGAAAGGTGTTCGTACCTTGCCAAGGGTACAAACAAGTCTGACGTGGATCCACTAACTGATGTCCACAAAGGACAAGCGTGACCAGCCTAATCTGGCAGCTGACCCCCTTCTATACCTACGGTGGCACTGTAGTTCTGGGACTTGGGGACTGCTACTAAAGGTCTTAGCCTAATCTGACAGCTAAGCCTTTATCCCATCATCTGCTCGGTACTAAGTCTACTCCTAACTGAATGTAAGTGATAAATTGCAAACTGAAGTACTGGATAGCTCATGTACTGATAGTTATCTGAGTATACAACATACATATATACTGAAAACATGATAGCATTCTATTCAGAAACATGGTTGTCTGAATTATCTACATAGCAAGTATAGATTATGAATACTGAATTTCAATACAAACTAGGGTTACTGAATTCTGTACATGTGACTCTACTAATTTTTCAAAAAATATGTATCTAATAGCACTTAAGCAATAGCATCTGAATTGAAAGGAATCCGTAAGATTTAGGAACCCTAGGTCTGAATATTTCATGGAAAACTGAAGAACTGACTGAAATCTAGGGACCTAATGGGTGAAAGGAACCCACTAGTGAAATCCCACATACCTGGTGGAGAATTGATGGAGAAATCCCTTGGATTCTTGGGGCTGAGCTTGGAGAACCTTCTTCCTGTTCTTGAGAGAAAACTATCGCCTTTTTTCTCTTATTTCTTTTTAAGTTTGATGTTTTTTGGGAGAATAAGTGATTTAGGTAGATTTTGACTAATTAATTAGGCATAGAATAACCAAAACGTAATATCTTAGTCCTTAAAAGAGGAAGGAAAAGTCCGGAATACCCCTGGGAAATTTAAAAGAACTCTGTTGAAAATCGCAACTTAGAGATCACGGCTTGGTTGACGGACCATAGTCCTAGACGACGGACTGTCAACTGCGTCGTGGTATTGTCTAGGAGTCTTGGGGGGTTCTCTGATCTGAGGAAACCACCACTCCACAAGATGGACCATGGTTCTGAATGATGGTTCGTCGTGTGATTCGTGGTTCCTGAGACTCTGGCTGAGGGTCTTCTGGTCCGAGGATTCCACGAGTCAAAGGATGGACCATTGTTCTGAAGTATGGTCCGTAGTCTAACTCGTGGTTTCTGGGTTTGAAATGATGGACCTTTGATTAAGGGGAACCACGAGTGACAGGACGGATCGTGGTTTTAAACTACGGTCTGTGATCCCATCTGTGGTTCAGAGGGAGGAAATCGGTATTCCTCTGGTCTTTGGATCCACGAGTCAAATAATGGTTCGAGGTCCTAGAATATGGCTCGTTATTCAACTCATGGTCCCTGGGGCATCAACTCTGGGTCTACTAGAAATGGGAATTACGGTCAAGATGATGGATCGTGGTTCTATACTATGGTCCATGATCTTAACCGTGGTTCCTGGAAACTTGAATTTGTTTCTGGATTTTTCTGCTGAGTATAGTCCAATAGCTGGTTCATATTTTGGGGTGTTACAATATCTCCCCCCTAGCATCATTCATCCTCGAATGAAGACTAGACAAGCTGAGTTTGGAGGAAAAGAGTTGCAATCCCTACCAACTGAGTACTAGAAGCTGATATCTAACTGAGTTGAGTTCTACGGACATAAAAACATGTTGAAATGCAAGTATAACTGAGGGAAACAATAGACTGAGACTGAATTACACAAGAGTAAATTGAGAGACTGGAGAGGAACTATTACCTAGAGATGAAACTGAATCGGAGGGAAAGAGGTGAGGGTACTTGGCCATCATGGTTGCTTCTGCTTCCTAAGTAGCTCCTCTATGGACTTATTCCTCCACAAAACTTTTACTGAAGCGACTTCCTTATTCCTCAACCTACGAACCTGACAGTCAAGAATCTCAACTGGAACCTCCTTATAGGTGAGGCTATCCTTCACATCCACACTCTCTAAAGGTACTATCGATGCTGGGTCACCCACACACTTCTTCAATAAGGAAATGTGAAAGACGGGATGACCCGCTGCTAGTTCTGCTGGCAACTCTAACTCATAAGCCACACTACCAACCCTTTTCAGGAATTTGTAAGGACCTACATATCTGGGACTGATCTTCCCTTTCTTGCCAAACCCCATCACCCCCTTCATGGGTGACACCTTTAGGAAGACCCAATCATCTATTTAGAACTATAAGTCCCTTCTTCTCACGTCTGCATAGGACTTCTGATGACTCTGAGCTGTCTTTAGTCTATCTCTGATGAGCTGAACTTTCTCCATAGCCTCATGAACTAAATCTGACCCAACCAAGGCTGCTTCACCTACTTCAAACAAACCAACCAGTGACCTGCACCTACGCTAATAGAGTGCCTCATATGGGGCCATCTGAATACTGGAATGAAAGCTGTTATTATAGGCAAACTCTATGAGAGGTAGGTGGTCATCCCAACTACCCTTGAAATCGATCATGCAAGCTCACAACATTTCCTCTAAGGTCTGAATGGTACACTCTCCCTGACCATCCATCTACAGATGAAATGCTGTACTGAGATTCACCTGAGTACCAAGACCTTTGTGAAATGATCTCCAGAAATGAGATACAAACTGAGGGCCCCTATCTGAGATTATAGACAAGGGAACCCCATGCAACCTGACTATCTCACTGATGTAGAGTCTGGCATAGTCCTCCACTGAATCTGTAGTCTTGACAGCCAAGAAGTGAGATGACTTAGTAACTCTATCCACTATCACCCAAATGGAGTCATGCTATCTGCGAGTGCGAGGTAAACCCGTAATGAAATCCATGTTGATCACTTTCCATTTCCAAGTAGGAATGCTAATCTCCTGAGTCACACCTCCTAGTTTCTGATGTTCCACTTTAACCTGCTGATAGTTGGGACACTTAGCCACAAAATCTGCAATGTCCCTTTTCATACCATTCCACCAATAGACTTCCTGTAGATCACGGTACATCTTAGTGGCACTGGGATGAATAGAATACCTGGAGTTATAGGCTTCTGTAAGGATCTGCTACCTCAACTCACCAATATTAGTAACACATAGGTGACCCTGGTAATGAAGCACACCATCTCTCCCTCGGGAGAAAACCTCAACTCTCTGCTAATGAACTGCACCTTTAAACTGAAGCAATATGGGATCACTATCCTGTTTCTCCTTAACCTCCGCTACTAATGAAGATTCTGAACCATTCTGCACTATCACACCACCATCTGTCGTCTCCATAAGGCAAACCCCTAAGCGAGCAAGACTGTGAACATCTTTGACTAATTCTTTCTTCTCTTCCTCAACATGTGACACACTACTGATGGACAGTCTGCTGAGGGCATCAGCCACTACATTGGCCTTACCTGGATGGTAGAGCACATTCATATTATAATCTTTGAGGACCTCAAGCTATCTTCTCTGATGAAGATTCAACTCTTTCTAGGTGAAAACATACTGGAGGCTCTTATGATCTGTGAACATCAACATGAACACCATGCAAGTAGTGTCTCCAAATCTTTAGGGCAAACACAACAGTTGTAAGCTCGAGGTCATGAGTTGGGTAGTTCTTCTCATGGACATTAAGTTGCCTGGAAGCATAAGCTATGACCTTACCCTACTGTATCAAAACACAACCCAGGCCGACCCTGGATGCATCACAATAAACCACATAGCCATCTGAACCCTCTGGTAAAGTCAAAACGAAAGTTGTAGTCAACCTAGTCTTCAGTTCTAGGAAGCTTTTCTCACATTCATCTGACCACTGGAACTTGACATTTTTCTAAGTCAACTTGGTCAATGGGGTAGCTATGGCGGTAAATACCTCAACAAACCTCCTGTAGTAACTGGCCAAACCCAAAAAACTCCTGACATCAGTCGGAGAGGTAGGTCTGGGCCAGTGCTTTACTACCTTAATTTTCTGAGAATCCACTTGGATCCCTTTGCTTGATACTACATGACCAAAGAAAGCAATAGACTGTAACCAGAATTCACATTTGCTGAACTTAGCAAATAGCTGGCGATCCTTGAGAGTTTGTAGAATAACTCTCAGATGGGTCACATTCTCTTCCTCAATACGAGAATATACAAGAATATCATCAATGAATACTATGACGAACAAGTCCAAATATTGTTTTAACACTCTGTTCATTAAGTCCATGAAAGCTACAGGAGCATTGGTTAGTCCAAAAGATATAACTACAAATTCATAGTGACCATACCGAGTCCTGAAGGCTATCTTTGGAATGTCACTATCTGTGACTTTGAGCTGATGATAGCCGGATCTGAGGTCTATCTTAGAAAGGTTACTAGCACCCTGAAGTTGGTCAAACAAGTCATCAATCTTAGGGATGGGATATTTATTCTTGATTGTAACTTTGTTCAACTGACGGTAGTCGATGCAAATCCGAAAAGAACTATCTTTCTTATGCATGAACAATAATGGAGCACCCCATCGAGAGATGCTGGGTCTGATGAAGCCCTTATCTAGAAGGTCTTTCAATTGTTCATTAAATTCCTTAAGCTTAGCTGGATCTATTTTGTAAGGAGGAATCGAAATAGGCTGGGTATCTGGAAGGAGATCTATTCCGAAGTCGATTTCCCATTCGGGAGGAACTCCGGGAAGATCTTTTGGAAATACTTCTGGGAATTTATTCACCACTGGTACTGACTCAAGAGTTTGGATTTCAGAGTTTGAATCCTTAACTCAAACAAGATGATAGATATACCCTTTGGAAATAATTTTTCTGGACTTAAGGTAAGAGATGAATCGACCTACAGGCACTGAGTTACTACCCTTCCATTCTAAGACTGGCTCATTTGGAAACTGAAACCAAACGATCTAATTCTACAATCGACTGAGGCATAATAGGAATGTAACCAATCCATGCCTAGAGTGATATCAAAATCAATCATTCTAACTCTACAGGATCTGCTAAGTTGACTTTCTGGGAAACTGTGACAGGGGAATTTCTGTATACCCGTCTAGCTATAACTGGCTCACCAACTGGAGTAGAGACTGAGAAGGGTTCTGGGAGAAATTTTGGACTGACACCAAAATTTACTGCTATATATGGAGTTACAAAGGAAAGCGTATCCCCTGGATCTAATAATGTATAAACATCTAAATGGAAGACTTACAACGTACCCGTGACCACATCGAGAGAATCCTCATGGTCCTGACGAGACTTAAGAGCATACAACCTATTCTAGCGCTGACGACCACTTATACCAGATGAGGCAGCCTACTGAGTGGGGTGACCCGATGGAGCTGCCACAGAGCTGGCCTGATTCTGTGGTCGAACATCCTTTCCCTTTTAAGAAGCTGTTGGACAATCTCTCTTTATGTGACCTGGCTTACCATAACCAAAGAAATTTCCACTACCTGCCATAAACTCACCCTGGTGGTTTCTACCACACTTCTTACACACTGGATGAGTGCTCACTCTAGTAACTGCACCTTGGGACTTAGAGCCTTGTACTCTATCCCATCGATCCTTCTTGAATTTAGGCAGTGGGGCACTACCAGAAGATGGAGCTGGAGCCAAAGTCTTCTAACGGAACTGGGGGCGGTTACCACCCTCTGACCTCTACTGAGAGTAGCTAAAGTCACCTGTCCTAGTCCTCTTACTGTTTCCTCCCCTTTTCTTGATTTTTTCCTCCTCAATCTATTGAGCATAAGTGACCAACCTGGAGATGTCCATTTCCTTAATAAGCATAGCAGTCTTACATTCCTTGACCACATCATTAGACACACTAGACACGAACTTGCTCATATGATCCCTGAAGTCAGCTACTATTGCTAGAGCATACTTGGATAGCTGTGTGAACTTGAGATAATAATCCTTCACACTCATGTCATTCTGTTTTAGATTAATAAATTCCTGGACCTAGGCCTTCTTGATCTCAAATGGGAAGAACCGGTACAGAAAGGCAGTCTTAAAATGATTCCAACTTACCAAACCTTCATTTGTACCCCGGGATTTCTTTCACTGTTGGTACCAAGTGTAAGCCACTACCTTCAATTGATAGGCAGCCAAATATGCACTCTCAACTGGAGTGACACCATAATATCTGTTACCTTCTGGATGTCATCGAGAAACTCTTGTGGATCCTCTTTTTACTTAGACCCATGAAATTCTAGAGGGTTCATCCAAGTGAAGTCTCCGATTCTAGCTGCAGCATTATTAGTCTGAGGTAGAGCAAGCAACCCTGAATTCAGCATGCGTGACTTGCTCATTCAATGGGTCTGCTGGAGCTGCTGGTGCTGGCTGATTCCTGGTGTTAGCTCTTCTGAGAGGCATTTTCTGAAATGCGAAGAGCAGGAATTAGAAAGAGATTAAATAGAGTTCATACTCTATAGCATGAGCTGGAAAAGAAAGAAGGAAAGTTGTTCTTAATGACATCTAATAGCTTCTCCCCCACGAGTGTGGCACGCTTCACACCCATGAAGAAGACTCTACTTGATTCGGATATTAGACATCCTAGGACATTTAAACCTGATGCTCTGATACCAAGTTTGTCACACCCCAAGGATACCTCGTAGATGTAACACGGTGCTTAGTGTCATAAGTGACCCCAAGCTAACCCATGGTCTGGCATATCTAGACAATCTCAATTAAAAATATATATTGTGCGAAAACTGAAAATAATTTAATATCTGAAGTGGGAAAGAGCCCAAAACATGTCTGAATATATATATATATATAGAGTATAGTGATGACTGAAAACAATACTAACAACTCAATAGCTGAAGCTAGCCTATGTTTGAAAGTCTCTAACTGATGTGAGTTGCTGGGACATACCTGATAAGTTGGTATTCTACCTACTTATTTAGCTTCTAATCTTATGTTTTTGCTAGTATGAAGTGGATAACTAGTGTAATTTGACACGAATTACTTCTATTTTGTAGGTTTTTGTATTTTAAAAGTGTTCGAGAAGAATTCGGATGAAAACAAGTCAAATGGAGCAAAAATGTAGCTCCTGATCACTGGAATCAAATTGACCATCGCAACCGCGAGACCTAAGGCATGCAATCGCGATGCACAAGGAAATAAGTGAGCTATCGCGAGCTACAAGGAATACGACTGCGATGCATAGGGAATCACAGCCATGCGTACGCAAAAGTGAATCCATGCGACAACGATGAAGGAAAAGCTAAAGCCTCGTGACCGCGAGGACTGGTTACGTGACAACGATGAAGAAGTCATCAACTGCAGGACAGATTTTGAAATTCCCATTTTTGGAAACCCCAATCCACATAAAAGACTTCTCAGCCAATTGGGAAGACATTTTTGGCAATTTTCACAACTTTTGGCAAGCTTGGAAAGCAAGTTCATCAACAAATACCATAGGAGTGAAGATTTGGATGCTCTTTATTGTAAAATCTTTAGTTTGCATTCTTCAACTTTTGTTCTTAATGGCAATTTCATTGGTGTATTGTTGACTTGAAATTTTAGATTTGTATTAGAGATAATACTTGTTGGGTTATCGAATTCATATATAGATTTTGTTCTTGTTTGATTATTTAGGTCTCCTGAATCTTTCATGCTTGAATTTATAGTCAATGGTTGCAAATATTGACTTAGCTTTCTAATTTGGGTTTTTGCTTGAGAAAGGATTACCCTAAATTCGAGAAGGTTTGATAGTGGAGATTTGGGATTTCCACTCTAGACCAAGGCTAGAGATAGTTTGGTTGATGGAAACTCCCATCTAAGAATTGGGGTTAAAGATAACCCAACTCACCCAAGTGAGAATTTGGTTATTGTTTACTCGTGTTGATTTGAGAGAACACACGAGTTGCGTGTTGATTGGTCGAAAGACGGTCAATTACACCTTTAGCCAAGACTACCTAAGTTTTAGTAGGGTGCACGTCTTGTGAATTGAATTCCCATTCCCGATTCTTCCTTTTTATCTTTGCTTGGCGAAAGCAAGGTGAAAACCATTGATTAATTTATCTTTTATTTGATTTTCTTTTATCTTTAGTTTTAGTCTAAAACCCCCCTTTAGATATCTTTTTCTCCTTTTTGTTGATTGAACTTCAATAAGTTGCTTGGATTCTTTATTAGCTCGATCGCGACTACATTATTCCCTTGGGTATGACCTCGACACTCATTGGGAATTATAAATTTTGTTTTGCTCTGACGACCGCCGTGACCTCCTACTTGGAGAGCATGATTTGAGCATTAATAAACAATGGCGCCATTGCCAGGGAATAATTTGGCGTATTGAGTTAGTTTAGAATTTGAGTTTACTTACTCTAGTTCAACTTTGTGAATAATTATTTTTCTTTGTTTAGTTTTAGTTCGTTGATGGCATCATGTCTTATTTGAATGTTAGAAATATTGATAGTTGCATCCCAATTTATATTCCCGACTATTGTGTTTCTTGTGGAGGACCTCACCTTCAACGAAGGTGTAGAATTGGCCCTAGGAGAGGAAGGTATTCTCCTTCTCGCTCCTATGATGGGCACAATTGCTATTTGTGTGGTGGTCGTGACGGACATTGGAGTGAATGCCCTAATGATGATCATCCCCCTCCCCATTCTTGTGCTAACAATGTTGCTAGTGGTGCTTGTGACCTTAACAGGGACCATGACTTCACAAGTGAAGAGGGCATATATGCCAAGCTCCAAACTCTCTTGGCCTCACCAGAAACTCAAGAGGAGAGTGTGCAATCCATGAAGCAAGGCTTTGTGGAAGCAAGGGCTAAAGAAGAGGAAAAAACAAGGGAGGATCATTAATTGAAGGTGGTGTTACAACCAACTACCCCATTTGTGGGTCATGATGTCATAGCATCTCTAAGTGAGGATGTTATGAATGAGGCAATCTTGAAGGTGAAGACGCCCAAAACCAACTTCAACCTTTGTTTGACCTTAAGTTTGATTGAACGAATGAGAGTCGAAGTAATCAAGCTTTTGAAAGACCTTGGAAGGAGGGTGGATGAAGGTCTATCCGGTTTTGAGTTTGTCGTGGAAAGAAGGCTAAGCATCTTTCCTCACTTGAAGGAAAAAAAATGCAACATGCAGAATCAAGAGAATTGCCTTCTCATGTTCAAACCTTCACCCTGGAATTGTCACCAGAAGCTCGATTCAAATTTGGGTCGAAGGTTCAAATCTTTCAAGTGGAAATCTCGATGGTAAGGTAGCCAGCGTCATGCTGCGACATTAAATTCTTCGCTTGATGGGAGGCGACCCATCATTTTTATGCTTTACTTCCCTTTTTGTTTCTTTTTGGTGTGTTTTTAGGTGCCCAAAGGAATGAGAAGAGGAACCAAGTGTTGAGAAGCACCAAAAATACCTCTGAGAAACGTGCTTTTCGCACCTTTAAGAGTGCCTGTCGCACATGCCATCGTACAAGCAAACAATGAACTGATTAAAAAGTCTGGCATGTGCGAACGTGGTGCATTTTGCACCTCAGAAAGTTCCCCTTGCACCTAGAGTCACACGACAAAATAGTACACTGAACAAAAATTCAGAAACTCAGTGGATGCCAAAGCATCGCGATCGCGGAGCCTGAACCTCACAATCGCGATAAGTTAAAATTTCTCTAACTCCTCATGACCGCGTGAACACATCGTGATCACGTATAGTCGGGTGAGTTCAACTCATATTGATCGCGTGACAGAGCCTCGCGATCGCAAGGCACTGAACAGTTGCCAGATTTTAAATAGTCACACAAACCGTTTCAAAAGCAAAAACTGCTTTGAAACTTGGTTCTCTTCTATCCGAATGGAAAGAATAATCTATTCATCAACTTCAATTCCATAAGCATCTTTGCAACTCCTCAGGTATGATCTCCATTTTCTCTTCTTCAATCTGCCCTCATTGTGCTTGTAAGTACTCTAAGATCCCAAGTGGGTGTCAAATCTTTTGCTTTCTTCATAATGTGCAAAATGGGTGTGTGGTATGAAATTATGAGTGAAATCTAGTTGGGGTAGAAAGTGACGCCCATGTGTTGTAAAAATAGTGTAAAAAATGGTGCAAAACACCTGTTCGACAAAAAGTCTGAAATAAATTTTCTGGGCAAGAAGATGACCGTCGCGATCGCGATGCCCAATACCGCGATAGCGATGACCAACTTCACTAAGCTTCATGATCGTGATGTCACATTCCGCGATCGCAATGAGAAAATTCTGAAAAAATAAATTGGTCTTCGCGATCGCGATGCAACATCCCGCGATCGCGATGACTAGTTTTAGCAGTTCCCAAAATAACAACTCTGCCCAGCTCTGTACGGGTTTATTTCGGGTCATTTCTTTGGCCTAATCATGTCCCAATACGTTGATTTACATGTCTATATCATTGTTTGACAACTTTGTTCCTTATATAGGTACTTTAAGCTTGAAAATAGCTGGAATTGAACATGAAGATGCCAACCAAGTGGCCGATGAAGAGTACTTTGACCAAGGAACCTTTGTCTCCCTCAAGTGCTCCCAACTATATGACCGTCTTTTGACAAATACAATCATGAGGGAGCGAGGTATTATGTTGGATGGATTAGAGGAGCAATAGTCCGAATTCCATGGAAAGTTGGTTACTAGTGGGTGGTTGGGCTTCTCCGTCGAGCCTATCAAGACCAACTTTGCTGTGGTCCATGAATTTTATGCTAATGCGGCCGAGACGGACTTTGCAAATATCTTAATGGTGTAGGTGCGAGGAAAATTTGTTCAGTTTGATCCAAAGTTGATCAATGGATACTACCACCTCCCAAATGTCGATAATGCCACATACAAAGCCCGCGCTACAAAAATGGGGACTGATTGGTTTGTGGAGCAATTACATGATGGCACGGTCCCGCAATGGATAGAGTTGAATACAAGGATTGAGTCCTCAGAGTTTAACCTTGAGGCCCATACTTGGCTTTCGATCATTTGTGCCTGAGTCATGCCTTCAAAGAATGAATCCGATGTGACCCCTGATAAAGTAAAGGTCATTTGTGCTATGATGAAGGGTCTGCCAGTGAATGTAGGGCAGCTGATCTTGGAAGAAATTCAACAAGTGGTCCTTGATGATAGCAAGAGTCTGGTCTTTCCTTCATTGATCACTCAGTTATGCTATGAAGACAGGGTTACAAAGAGCGATGGTGAAAGTTACAGGAAGCATGAAAAATTGATTCACTCTCTGAAGAAAAGAGGCCTTATACAAGCATCGAGGAAGAGGAAGATAGACGTGGATTCATCATTATTTGGTCTATTTTCCGAGTCTAGCAAGGCACATGAGTCAGCCACTGCTGCTGAGACTATTGGTCCCCTCAGAAATGGGCCTCTAACACTCCACCACATCTCCATCCAGGTCTATGGCATGAATGCCCATCCTTATCAGATTGTAGCAGGCTTACCTTCGGGTCCGGGTGAGACTTCTACCATACCGGCATTAAGGGCACCACCCTCCACTACCAGTGGCCCTACACTAGCTAGTGTAGTGAGCCAACAACATCACATCAAGGAGAGGTTGGCTAAGGTGGAAAGGCGACAGAAAAAGTAGAGGGACCATGATAGGAAGCAAAGCAAGTTCCTCACGAAGATGATGAGCACTATGAGGAAGCTATGTAGGTCTGACGCTGAGGATGATGCTGATGAGGGAGACTGAGTCATTTTTGGACCTAGCAGTTCTGGTTCTGAGTGATACACCCTTCAGAGAGCCTCCTCAAACTCTTATCTTATTTTGCTACAGTGAGGGCACTACACGTTGTTAGTTGAGGGTGGATAGCACTCTATCTAGCATGTTGTGTTATTTTGGATATTGTGCCTTTGTTGAGCTTGTTTTCTTTTTATTGTTGGATACTGTTGTGCCCTAGTCGGGCTTGTTTTTGTTAAAGTTTTTCCCTCGTTGGGTTTGTTTGTTGATATGGATGAACTTGATGGTTTAGGTTGTTAATTTTTTTCTTGTAGCTTCTTTATTTTTTCTGTTTATAGCAAGTGTGTTGGATGATTTGGAGCCAGGGGAAGTTTAAGTACCCGTTAGGCTAGATAGAGCTTGTCGGAGTTGGGACACAATATCACACATGTTGATATTTGAATCGCACGAGCTTCACACATGCCTACTGTTGGCTTGTGCATTGCACGTGTGACCCACACTTTGGCATGTGTGAATCGCATATGCCTGTTGATTGTGATAGTTGGGTTGGTCTACTTTGTATAGCCATACTAATTTAGATAGATGAATTGGCCCAATGATAGTCTGAGTGATGTCATTCTTAAGGGAAAATCATCATCTTTTGAGGTTTTGGTTGCGATTGACTTGTTTGGTACTAATGAAGTAGTCTTGCATGTTAAGTAAAATAAGCATACCCTTTCAAAATTTTTGTGAAAAGTTCATGGCGAAGATTAATGTGTGACAACTCCTTTAATCTTTTTGTGACTCTTAGCCTATTAGCGGTGATAATATGGAATGGCTTCTCCTTGTTCTTGTTTAGGAAGTTAAAATCGATCCTTCTTGAATGATTTGCATGCCATGTGTGGTGAGGTTTTGTTAAATAATTCTTGTGCTTGCTTGTGTTAACTAGAACTTGCCCGATTAGTCTTTAAAGCTAGTCTTGATTACTTTTGGTTGGAGAAATGATCTTAGGCCTTCTATGTGATTATCGAAGCCTACTTAGCCTCAAAGCCACCATTGCACTTGAATTGAATCATTAGTCACCACTCTTGAGCCGAATACCTTTTCTTTGGCAACCTTGATACAAGCCTTAAAACATTTTTGAACATGAGTCCCTCTCTTGAACTCGTCCCTCCTTGAACTCCACAAGTGTGAAATCAAAGCTAAAAGCCTAAGTTTGAGGGTTGATAAAGGTACCTTGGAGGAGTGGTAAATGACTAAATCATGGTTGTTGCTTAATAAGAATTGACAAAAAGAAGGAAGAAACAAAGAAAAACAAAATGAAAAGAGGAAAGGAAAGAAAAGAAATGAATCCTCCAAGGTGAAGAAAATGATTAAAATTGGGGCTTCAAATAAATAGAAGTGAAATGGTGCCTCGTGTTGAATGAAAATGAAAAGAATGGCCTTGGTTTTGAATTGAAAAAGTTGTGTAGAGTTCGAGGAGGATGTAGTAACTTGAATCCAAATGCATGTCCTACCCGTCCCCGAGTCTACATTACAAGCTTAAAAAATCCCTTTGAGATCTCCGATCGATTGTATTTGAGCTAGCGGCGAATGAAAATAAGGGAAAGCCTATGGTTGATACTTGTTGGTACTTGAAATTCTTTATGAGTATGAGTGTTTGTATTAGTCCCTTGTGATTGACTTTGTACATAATGTGTTTTTGGGACTTTCGTTCTTATGAGGGCATGCAAATTAGGTTGGTGACATTGATAAATTCCGAAAATGAGTCAAATGAGCATGTTTTGGTAAGCTAGTAGTTTGAGTCACATCTTGAGGATTGGTTGTTGTCACTTGCTTGTTCTTAGTTTCCATTGCATCATTGAATTGTGTTTTGAAACGAGGGGAATGCTTAGAGTAAATTATCATGTGATTGACTAATCGTTAGTACCAACCGAAGTCATACTTGGTGATTGAAATGGGTTTTCCTTGGCTTATGGTATTATCATTTGCACTTGTGTTTTATGCCCCTTGAGTTAGAATTTTTAAGTTGTTTGAGGACAAGCAATAGTTCAAGTTTGGGGGTTTGATAAGTTGGTATTCTACCTACTTATTTAGCTTCTAATCTTATGCTTTTGCTAGTATGAAGTGGATAACTAGTGCAATTTGACACGAATTACTTCTATTTTGCAGGTTTCTGTGTTTTAGAAGTGTTCGGAAAAATATTGGACGAAAACAAGTCAAATGGAGCAAAAATGGAGCTGCTAATCACTGACATCAAATTGACCATCGCAACCGTGAGACCTAAGGCACGTGATCACGATGCATAAGGAAACAAGCGAGATATCGTGACAGCGAGTTATAAGGCACGCGACCGCGATGCACAAGGAATCACAACCACGTGATCGCGAGAGTTAATCCATATGATAATGATGAAGGAAAAGATAAAGCCTCACAACTGCGAGGACTGGTCACGTGACAACGATGAAAAAGTCATCAGCTGCAGGACAGATTTGGAAATTCCTATTTTAGGAAACCCCAATCCACATAAAAGACCTCTCAGCCGATTGGGAACACATCTTTGGCAATTTTCATAACTTTTGGCAAGCTTGGAGAGCAAGTTCATCAACCAATACCATAGGAGTGAAGATTTGGATGCTCTTAATTGTAAAATCCTTAGTTTCCATTCTTCAACTCTTGTTCTTAATTGCTTTTTCAATGGTGTATTGTTGACTTGAGATTTTGGATTTGTATTTGAGATAATACTTATTGGGTTATATAATTCATATATAGATTTTGTTCTTGTTTGATTTTTTGGGTCTCTTGAATCTTCCATGCTTGAATTTATAGTTTATGGTTGCAAACATTGACTTAGCTTTCTAATTTGGGTTTTTGCTTGAGAAAGGATTACCCTAAATTCGGGAAGGTTTGATAGTGGGGATTTGGGATTTCCACTCTAGACCAAGGCTAGAGATAGTTTGGTTGCCGAAAACTCCCATCTAAGAATTGGGGTTAGAGATAACCCAACTCACCCAAGTGAGAATTTGGTTATTATTTACTCGTGGTGATTTGAGAGAACACATGAGTTGTGTGTTGATTGGTCGAAAGATAGTCAATTACACCTTTAGCCAAGACTACCCAAGTGTTAATCGGGTGCAAGTCTTGTGAATTGAATTCCCATTTCCAATTCTCCCTTGTTATCTTTGCTTGGCGAAAGCAAGGCGAAAGCCATTGATCAATTTATCTTTTATTTGATTTTCTTTTATCTTTAATTTTAGTCTAAAACCCCCCTTTAGATATCTTTTTCTCCTTTTTGTTGATTGAACTTCAATAAGTTGCTTGGATTATTTATTAGCTAGATCGTGACTACATTGTTCCCTTGGGTACGACCCCGACACTCATTGGGAATTATAAATTTTATTTTGCTCTGATGATCGACGTGACCTCCTACTTGGAGAGCACGATTTGAGCGTTCATCAATGCCCCCAGCTAAATCTAATCATCTAAAAACTGAAAAGTAAAATTGAAAGATGAAAGCATGTCTATTATCCTCGAGCTATGAGGAATCACCACTGAAGCTAATGAGTAAGGACTGGAAATCGAGCTAAGCGCGATCTGGATGCTGAGAGCCTGAACCTACATCATGAAATGATTTAGCACAAAAGTATGCCAAGGGTACAAATAAGTCTAACATGGATCCACTAACTGATATCCGCAAGGGACAAGGGTGACTAGCCTAATCTGGCAGCTGACCCCTCTCTATACCTACGGTGGAGCTATAGTTCTAGGACTTGGGGACAAATACTAAAGGTCTTAGCCTAATCTGACAGCTAAGACTTTATCTCATCATCCGCTCGGTACTAAGTCTACTCCCAACTCAATGTAAGTGATAAAATGCAAGCTAAAGTACTGGATAGTTCATATATTGATAGTTATCTGAGAATGCAACATACATATATGCTGAAAACATGATAGCATTCTATTCTGAAACATAGCTATCCAAATTATTTGCCTAGCAAGTATAGATTATGAATACTGAATTTCAATACAAGTTAGGGTTACTGAATTCTGTACATGTGACTATACTAATTCTACAAGAAACATGTATCTAATAGCACTTAAGCAATAGCATCTGAATTGAAAGGAATCCCTAAGATATAGTAACCTTAGGTCTTAATATTTCATGGAGAACTGAAGAACTGACTGAAATCTAGGGACCTAATGGGTGAAGGGAACCCACTAGTGAAATCCCACATACCTGGTGGAGAACTGATGGAAAAATCCCTTGGATTCTTGGGGCTGAGCTTGGAGAACCTTCTGCCTGTTCTTGAGAGAAAACTATTGCCTCTTTTCTCCTATTTATTTCTAAGTCTGATGATTTATGGGAGAATAGGTGATTTAGGTAGATTTTGACTAATTAATTAGGCTTAGAATACCCAAAACATTGTAGCTTAGGCCTTAAAAGAGAAAGGAAAAATCTGAAATACCCTTGGGAAATTTAAAAGAACTCTGCTAAAAATCATGACTCAGGGATCACGGCTTGGTTGATAGACCGTAGTCCTGGACAATGGATCATTAACTGACTTGTGGCCTTGTCCAGAAGTCTTAGGGGTTCTCTGATCTGAGGAAACCATGACTCCACAGGATTAACCGTGGTTCTGAACAATAGTTCGTCGTGTGGTTCGTGGTTCCTGGGACTCTGGCTGAGGGTCTTCTGGTATGAGGATTCCATGAGTCAAAGGATGGACCATTGTTCTGAAGTATAGTCTATAGTCTGGCTCATGATTTCTGGGTTTGAAATGATGGTACTCTGATTAAGGGGAACAACGAGTGACAGGATGGACTGTGGTTCTAAACTACGGTCCGTGATACCGTCTGTGGTTCTGAGGGAGAAAATTGGTACTCCTGTGGTATTTGGATGCATGAGTCAAATTATGATTCATGGTACTGGACTATGCCCCATTATTCAACTTATAGTCCCTGGGGCATCAACTCTGGGTCTACTGGAAATGGGAATTATGGTCAAGACGATGGACCGTGGTTCCATACTACAGTCTATGTTCTTAACCGTGGGTCCTGGAAACTTGAATTATTTTCTGGATTTTTCTATTGGGTACAGTCTAGTAGTTGGTTCATATCCTGGGGTGTTACACGTGGTGTCTAAGGATGGGATTAGAGTAGATTCGAGTAAGATTTCAGTGGTCCGTGATTGTCCTGGACCTACTACTCCTACTAAGGTTCGCAGCTTTGTTGGGTTAGCTGAGTACTATAGACGGTTCGTAGAGGGGTTTTCTTCCATACCATCACCTTTGACTAGGCTGACTAGGAAGGATATCCCATTTCAGTGGTCAGATCAGTGCGAGGATAGCTTCCAGAGGCTTAAGGCCTTGTTGACTTCAGCTACTGTATTAACTTTGACGATTGAGGGTAAGAGTTTCTCCATGTATTATGATGCTTCTGGGGTAAGTCTTGGTTGTGTGTTGATGCAGCAAGGTTGTGTGATTGCATATGCATCAAGCCAACTGAAGGTTCACAAGCGTACCTACCCCACCCATGATTTAGAGTTGGCGGCAGTAGTTTTCGTGCTCAAGATCTGTAGGCACTACTTATATGGAGTTCATTGTGAGATATTCCCCGATCACCATAGTCTTCAGTACATTATGAGTCAACAAGAGCTGAACTCGAGGCAGAGAAGATGGATTGAGTTGCAGAAGGACTACCATTTCACTATTCTATACCATCCGAGCAAGGCAAATGTGGTAGTGGATGCCTTAAGTCGAAAGACAGTGAGTATGGGAAGCCTAGCTTCACTTTCAATTTTTGAGCAACCGCTAGACTTAGAAATCTAGTCCTTAGCTAACCGCTTGCTTAGGCTTGATTTTTTGGATCCAGTCGAGTTCTTGCCAGTGTTGAGGTTTGGTATACTCTTGTTGATCAAATACAGAGCTGTCAGTTTAAGGATCAACGGTTAGGTGACCTTCAAGATCAGGTTGTTCAGGGTGAGGCCAACCAGGTTATTCTAGATTCAGATGGGGTTCTGAGGTTTGGTGGTCGACTTTGTGTTTCAAGGGTTGGTTATTTTTTAGTTGATACTCTGTGAGGCACATTGTTCTTGATACTCCATTCATTCTGGTATGACAAAGATGTATAGAGACTTGAGACAACTTTACTAGTAGAGTGGTATGCAGTGAGATGTAGCAAAGTTCGTGTCTCAGTGCTTAAGCTGTCAGTAGGTGAAGTTCGAGCACATGAGACCTGGTGGATTGATGCAACGACTTTCCATTCCTGAGTGGAAGTGAGAAGGGATTACTATGGATTTTGTGGTTGGTTTGCCTCGTACCTCTAGGGGTTTTGATTCTATTTGGGTGGTTGTGGATCGACTGACTAAGTCACCCTATTTATTGCCGGTTCAGACTTCTTACAGTGCCGAGAGGTTAGCTCAAATCTATATTCGTGAGGTTGTTCGGTTGCACGGGGTCCCAGATTCTATCATTTCAGACCGCGATACTCAGTTCACATCTCAATTTTGGAGAGCTATTCAGCGAGATTTGGGTACAGAGGTTCAACTTAGTACTGCTTTCCACCCTCAGATAGATGGCCAGTCCGAGAGGACCATCCCGGTCTTATGGGACATACTTCGAGCCTGTGTTCTTGATTTTGGAGGTTCTTGGAATTAGTTTGTACCTTTGGCCAAGTTTGCGTATAATAATAGCTTCCATTCTAGCATTGACATGGCATCATTCGAGGCATTGTATGGTAGGAGTTGTAGATCACCGGTTGGTTGGTTTGACAGATTAGAGTCTAGGCCACAGAGTAATGATTTACTTTGGGACTCGTTAGACAGAGTTAGGGTTATTCAAAATAGACTTCGAGCTGCTCAGAGTAGGTAGAAGAGCTACGCTGATCATAGACTTTGTACCTTGGCATTTAACATTGGTGATTTGGTATTCCTCCATGTGTCACCCATGAAGGGCGTGATGAGATTTGGTTGGCGGGGCAAGCATAGCCTCCATGTGTTCCCTATCAGTTAGCCTAGCCTCCAATATTTTCAGCTATGCATCTGGTGTTTTATGTTTCGATGTTGAGATGGTATGTTCCAGATGAGTCTCATGTTTGCATTGGGAGTCGGTTCAGTTGGATGAGGGCTTGTCCTTTGTCGAGGAGCCAGTTGCTATATTGGACAGAGATGTGAGGAGATTGAGGTATATGGAGAATCCTGTTGTAAAAGTTCAGTGGAGGCATTGTCTAGTTGAGGAGGCTACCTGGGAGACCGAGAAAGATATGCGGGCCCAGTATCCATAGCTGTTTGAACCTTCAGGTACCTCTTTCTTCTTGACTTTCAAGGACGAAAGTCCTTTTTAGTAGTGGATGATGTAATGACCCTTCTGGTTATTTTCGCATTTACGCCTTCTTTGTACTGTTAGAGCTTTCCTATAGCGTCCCCAAGTCATTTATGACTTGCTGGGACCGGTGGTTCGGTGCCCTGGTCGTTCATTTGGTTGTTTTGGTCGTTTACCTGTTTTAGAGCTTTAACTTAGAATATCATTGACTTTAGTCAACATTCTTGGTAAACATGCTCAGAATCAAATTCCAATAGTTTCGTTAGTTCCAGAGCATGGATTTTGGTCTGGATGGACCTTGGGTCAGGTTCTGGGAGATTTCGATTTATTTTTGTCTGGGTTTTTGTGTTTTAGCCAAGTTGAACTTGAAAGTTTGACTTTGGTCAACATTCAGGGAAGACGGCCTCGGATGAAAATTTTGTCCTCGCTATTAGCTCCGGAATGTCAACTTTGGGCAAGGGGAACCTTTGGTTTGGGTCTCGGGGCTTCCGAACTTATTTTGGAGTATTGAGTTTCGAGTTAGTTTTGGGCATGGGGCCCACTTTCCTTAAAATGATTTTCGTTGGTAAATTCATGATTCCATTGAGTCCAAAATGTTGTTTCCACTCAAATGGATCTATTGGTTTGTGAGTGTCAGGTTCCAATTGTGCCCGAAATACTCTGTAGAAGTTTAAAAAATTGCAGATTTTTCTGTTGCGGGCCAGCTTTAAATAGCTGTTGGCAACTTTATTTTAAGTTTTTGCTCTCATCTTTCCAACTCGTTTTCTCCACCATTTTTACACCAAATTCCTTCAAAGCTTCACCTGCTCTTACTCATAACTTGGAGGAATAATTATTGCTGATCCGGGTGTATTTCTTGGCCTCGTTAATAGGTAAAATCTCTTGTTAACTTCCGTTAATTTCCATAAATTTCATTCCTTAAATTCTTATTTTTCACAATTTTCAGCTTATTTCTTTCACTTCTTTCAACTCCAACTTCATTTTTCTCAATTCTAATTACTCAAGAACAATGTGAGCTCGTGAGAATTCTCCAAATTATCGTTAATCTCGCTCCTTTATCATTGGTAAGACTCTTCTTCTTCCTGCCTTGTTCTTCTCTTCAAGCTCAAAAACCTCCATGGTTGAGGCTCTTACAAGCTTGATTTTTCTTAGGTTAAAGCTGTGTTGGAGAGCTTGATTGTTCATGGTATTTGTAGGTCCGGTCTGTGGTCGATTCTTGCTTCCAAATTGGTACGTTTCCGTCCTTCAAAATCACAAGTCTCCACTTTTATTCTCATAAATTAGTAGTACTTCGGGGCTGTTTTGAGCCCCAAAACAAACTCTGTTTGCGCTCAAATTTTGAGCATGGGTTCCTAAATTCACCGCGCATATAATTGTAAATTTTATTTTTTGTTTTGCTACGTGGTCCCCGAGTGTCATTTTTTGACTCGATTTTCTGTAAAGCAATATGGGTGTCGTTCTTCTCGTCTTGATACCTAGATTATATTCTTGATAGCGTGGCAGCTTTTCGAGGATGTTCGGAAGGGGAAGGCACACGAGTGATGATTCATGTTTGCAGTTCGGCCCCGAAGTAGGTTACGATTTTAACTCCTTAGACTTTGCATATATAGAATAAAATTGTACTAATGGGCATCCTTGGGTTGTGTTTACTAGTTGGTACCACAAACCTTGACCACTTCATTCATGTCCGATTCCTTTCTTCCTTCGATGGTTCTAGTACCTGCGATAGATGATATTATCACCCTTGTGGTCCTGTGAGGCCTTATATTAACTCTGGAACATACATGGTGGAAAATTGGGGATGTCCGTGAGTCCCGAACATCATTATTATTGTTATAGAGTTGGATATATGTGCTGTAGAATGATTGGAGCCTGTTCAGGACCGATAGGTTGATTGTGAGTCGTTCGGCTATTGATTGTGATTGAGCATGCCATTATCATGCATATAAAAGGATTTTCTTCATAATTTTACTACGGTTTTGGCTTTGGGCCTACTATTGCTAAATTTCTAAACCTTGTAAAGCCTGTGGGGCCCATTTTTAGTAAAAATGATTGAAAGAGGATTTGGTACCATCTTAATGGATCTTTTTGGGGTAAGGGGGAATTAAAGGATGTTTTATCACTATTTCCACTTACACTAAACTCGCCGGGGTCGAGTGCTAGACTTGTTTTACTATAACTTCTGGGGTGATGATAGACTCGATGGGGCTATGTGCTAGGACTATTTAAATTTCTAATTTAGACCTGGATACTCTTCGGGCAGCTTTACTTGGGGATTTTTGAGATTGCGGGGCATGTAGTATGTTGGTCGGGGGCCTCCATGGACCTTGCCATTCTGGACCAGAGGCTATGTGCTGCGAGTGCCGGAGGGGGGTATATGATGTAGTAAAGGTATATGGGTGTGACCTTCCATGGATCCTATCTTCTGGGCCTTATAGGACGCCGAAAGAGGGTAACATACGGTACTACTATCACTCTTGGCTTAGCATGGCATATCATACCATTCATTTGTGTGAGGTTCCACCCTTGTTTGCTGTTTGTTGATTGTACGCTCTGGTAGTATGGGATACCGGAGGGTTTGTCTTCACTTGTTTGTGTTCCTTGGGTGTATGGGCGCCCGTGGGACTGTAGGTAGACTTATTGTTACTATTTCACTCTATTGGCTCCTATTGTCGTTCTTATGACTTTGGATATTGTTATGGTTAAACTTGGGCTTCCAGTTGTTGAATTCTTGACTTGAGATTGCATGCTTAGTTGGGTTATCGTTCATTGTATTCGAACATATTTACTATTTTCTTCCTCTCTTTCTCTATTCATTGAGGTTACCGATATACCGTCTGTTTTCTAAACTCTTCTTTGTATACTTGTTGTTGTGAGGACCCCGGGTACGTGTTTATTTCTTTTGCCTGTGATGTGTATTCTTTTAGCTAGCCATATGTATTGTTCCTACTTGTATTCTTTTTGTGCTAGCTTCCGTGTACTTCTTCATTTCCTTCTGTGACTAGTTTTCTATTCTGCTTATTACTGCTCTTTTATCTTATATGTGCCCAGTCGGCCTATGATACCTACTGGGTACCGGTTGCTTTGCAGTTGGTGCTCATACTACACTCTGCATCTTCTGGTGCAGATCCTAGTGTAGGCCATCACCGTTAGCTCATTGGAGACTCGTGCGAGGAGATGTTTTTGAGATATTTCAAACTGAGGGTGAGCTCTTAGCAACCAGAGCTTAGCTTTTAGTTATCTTTTATTTCATGTACTCTATTACTACTCGGAGATATCTGTATATATTGTTTTGGATCCTTTGTACTCGTGAAATGTAGTTTTGGCTCAATACTATGATATCAGGTTTTGGGGTTTTGGTTTAGCTTTCACAGATGTATATATATTCCCGTTTCTACTTTTTTCAGCTTATTTCTCTTGCTTCTGCTTATTTATATCGTTCCTCCACTAATGTGTTAGATGGTAGTCCATTACTAACCGCTCCAGGCTACGGGGATTTGTTCACCTACTGGGGGATTGTAGGTGCCATTATGACTGAGAAATTGGGTCGTGACAACATTCTTCCACTATAGCGGTCACCGCTATAGCGCAGTGATAGTGCTCGACACGGGGCAGAAGCTCAGAATTTCCCCCAAAAGTTCCCATTTTACAACACACCTTTAAATCCTAACGTTCCAGAATAACTCCTTTACGTCAACCTTAATACCGAGAGTTCTACTTACCTGAATTCGTTTCCAAAAAGTCCCCTAGACTTTTTTAGTCTTAGCTAATGGGAAAACTAGCTCAATAATAGACACGTTACCAATCCTCACCCGAATTGCCCTAAACTATACCTCACTCAGAAACTGTCCGAGTCTAGCTTAGCCTAGAATTTCCAACTCCCAAACCTGGAAGTTTTCTTACCCAAAACTTGACATGAAAGTTTTACCCGTAATGACGGACCCCGTCATTACAGATTAGAACTCTCAACAATCAACATTCGATCCTCCATACGATCCATCCTCCTATTCACATTAGCTATGCTCCCATTTATATCTGTTATCTTCCCATTGATCTCCACTAATTGCATTGTGATTGAGGCAACATCTGCCTCAACATTGAAGGAACCATGTCCTTTATAAGCACTATCAATTGCTTTTGATATTGTACCTGCAAAATTCAGCAAACGAGATTAGTAGTAAAAGTTCCTCACCCTCTCGTATCACTACAAGAAAAAAGGCCTTTAGCGAAGGGCAAACTGGTCATTAAAAACACAAATCTGGTCGCTAAAAGTAAATAACGACCGAAAAAAATTCGGTCATCACCGATCGTTAAAAGCTCCACCGTTAAAAGTTAACGACCGAATTGAGATTCGGTCGTTAAAAGTACATTTAGAGACAATATAAATTCCGGTCGTTATATGTCCTTTTTAGCAACCGATTTTTCCCTTCGCTAATTTACCATACGGTCGTTAATAATCTTTAACTACAACAGCTAATTCTACTTTTAACGACCAAAATTCCTTTTATTAATTGTATATTAGCTTAAACACCAATACTTTTAATGGTCAAAGTTTCCGTCGCTAATAGCCATTTCAATATTTGGTAAGCCGATGGTAAAAGAGTTGCAAAGACCACATTGCTATTCACTATTTTATAAAAAAAGTATACTACAAAATAACAATAATTTTTATTATTTCATACACAGACACATCCGAAAATATACTAAATAACAATATTCATATAAAAATTCATCGTCAATAAAAAGAACTTATAAAGAAAAGATATACCATCCCTGTTGTATGATATCATATTTATCAATTCTTAAAAAGAGAAAAATTGTAGCATATATACATAAGATATCATCTATAAACCATCCCTAACAAAACGAAAGGATATTTGTGCGTCGGCTTGCTCCTTACTTTGTTGAACGATAGATTCTTCATACTTCAAATTTCTGAGCTGTAAAAAATCAAATTTATGTCAACTTAATAGGAAAGAATAAACTCTTAAAAAAGAAAAATAAGACTTCAACATATTTACCAAAAATGATGCAAAACATTAAAGTTTCGAAAAAAATACGTGAATAATAACTCCCACGAAATAATATGCTAATCAAAGTACAAGAAATACATATTATAACACAAATCAAAGGACATGAATATCATCTTAATTATCCTAACATATTTTTGTATTCTGATACAATGAATCTAGACAATTCTGACCTATATTTATAAACAATTCTCACGATATTCTAACAATAGTACACAACATTGATGTTTTTATCTCTTAACAGATGACTCCAAACAAAGGATAGAACAAATTGCAGGGCTAATCTTTAGGACCTTCTATTTCCCCCGTTGAAAGTTGAGAATGAAGATATTGATCATATGTTATTCATTTGTGAGTATGCTGCACTAATTTGGTGTAAACTGCTGGTTTGGAATGGAATAGCTAGACATGTAATGCATTGGCAGGATGAAGTCTCCTCCTCAGGAGGTGCATCACATAATATTGGTTGGGGCTGTCTACCATGTGTGGCGAGAATGAAATGCTAGAGTCTTCAAGGAAATACATAGATATCTTGAACAGGTGGTCAGGAATGTTACATGTATCTACACTTGTTAACTGCCGTAGCAATATGTATATAAAATTTATTTCTGGACCTTTTCTGGTGGCATCATGTCAATCAGGTTATATTTGGTATTTTAGTTTCTCTCTGCGTTTGTGTGATCTATGTATTTCCATGTGATTGAAACAAATCTTATAACTTGCTGATATAAGGTCTGTGACTCTGCATGATGAAGGATGAAGAGTTTAAATTTCTATCCTTAGTTGGTTGGCAGTGCTAGTACGATGCAAGACTTCAAAGTTTCTAAAAAGCACGTGAATAATCACCACTATTTACATTAACAAGCACAACAAAGTACTATTCAGGAACCTAAACTTTATATGAACGGATGAACTTCATTATCTGTTATTAAAGAAACTCGTGTCTAAACAAAGCAAAATAACATGCCTGCTGAATATTGCACTATAGACACACACATTAGCTCACAGAAGAGCATTCAATATTAGTAGCAGGGGGAAAAGCAAGATATTGCGCCAGGCCTTAAACTTGTAATACCTCTTTCAATCCTATTAAGTTTTTATCAGAATCATTGGGAGTAGCACACTCCACATCATCAATCAATGGTGGTATACCAAAGCTAAGAACAATGCTCACAACCTTATCCTCCACATCACCTCACTGATATTTATTAGGGAGTTGTGGAGAGCTAGGTGCAATAAGAAATATAGCAACAAAGCAATCTTTATTTTTAGAATTTGCCAGCAGGTCCTCTTCCAAGTAAAAACTACTATAGGACAGAGCTTTAGCACTATGCCTTGGGTATGGGATTGGAATACGTTTTTCCATGTGGTGGAAACTTATAAACCGGCTCTAAGCAACAGAATGGTGATCTGGAACAACCCTAACCTGGGCTCCTGGAAACTTAACACTAATGATAGTTTCATGGGAAGTCAAGGTAAGGCAGGAGCAGAAGGAATATTCATAAATGAGCATGGACACATGATCATGCCTTTGCCTCTCCTATTCAGGTGGAAGTTAACAACTACTCAGAATCCAACGTGCCCTGTCGGGAATCAGGTGGTTCTGTGAACGCAACTACTATGGATTCACCCTTGAAATGGACTCCATGCTAATATGATACTGGGAACATACAACTCTCCTTGGAAATACCAAGATAGCCTTGCCCAGATTCAAGAGAGAGTCCAACTTCACCAAATATTTAGGAAACACTGCTATAGAGAGGGGAATGAAATGGATGACTTGTTGTCTAAACATGTTACTCATATCGACGTTACGTGTATCTACCTAACAAAGGAGGACATTCTTCATGAATCCAAAGGGGCTGCATTTTATATTTTTGTTTAATTTATAGATTCTATCATAATTATTTTAAAATATCGCGTTAAACTATCTCCATCACTTGACAATAGGAAGCTTAACAAGATATTTGCAGCTGACATTGTCATTTGAACATATCTTGCTTTAGTTACTGTGTTGTTTTACTGATTACTAGCTAGCACACAATTATTTGAGGTACCATTACAACAACAACAACATACCTAGAATATTCCCACAAAGTGGAGTTCAGAGAGAGTAGAGTGCATGCAGTCCGTACCATTATTCCTAATTTTCTCACTTAGTGACTTCAGCTTCTTCATGTTTGCGAAATTCAATTGCTTCCTATTTAACACAGAAATAACCATAAAAATGGAAAACTACATTCAAACTGGAAGTCCTAACTTTACTTTCTCATGAAAACATAGGTTCTACATGAATATGGTGAAACATCTTCTGAATTCATTACTATAATTTCTCTATTTCAATAATATTACATTAGATTCAAGTTTGTTAAATGTGCAACCTCGAATCTCAAAATTGATAAGAGCATATCTTCCAAATTCAAATAACAATTAGTTTATCAAATTTGGTACTCCATTTTGCACATAGTGTATTCAGAAACACTAAACTTTTCAGTCCTAAAAGATTACATTGTATTCATCTTCTCCAAAATATTTAAAGCTCTCTTTTTAACTTTTAGAATGAACTTTCATACTCAATACATAGCCTTGAAACACTCCATATTATATTCATGACACAAAAGCTATAATAAGAGACATAACAATTGAGCTTCATCATTTCCTAGCACATAAATGAAGGCATTCAGTTGCACATTCCAACTAGCAGCAAACATATTTATTTATGACTTTATTTATGGGTATGTTCACATAGTTAATCTAGATTACCCCACGCTTAGTTCATGACACATAGGTGATGCAAGTTAGCGTTATTAGTTAACATTTTGCTTTAAGTGATCACATACAAGCCTATTTCATGGTCTATAACCAAAACTTTCTCTAAGACCTCAGACATGGTTCAAATTATATCAAAAACTGTCTCAAATAATTTGAAGTAATTAAGTAGAAGAAAAAAAATACATTCATGGTTCATATGAAATTGATAGTCAATGTTTGGAGATCAAACTAGAAGTCACATAAGATCATATTATATTTAAGCTTGATATTTCTGTAGAAAACAAAATCAGATTTCATATCTTAGTAAAATAACTCATGTAGTACCATATTAACCTTAGCGAAGTAATCAAATTAATTTTAGTAAATGTAGCTACAATTTGATACTCAAGAGAGTGTTTATTCAGTTGTGAGCACCTTTAGTTAGGACACTCTGACAAAATAGTCCAAAATTGACCCCAAGTACGCCACACTAACTCGTAAATAAATTCTTAATATTGCTCGGTTAATCGTTGATCAACTATTGAAGCACAAATCTTCATACGATCTAGTACAAATATATTGACCAATAATACATTTAATTCAAAAGCTATACATTTATCTTCATTTTTAACATTGTGGTATTTGAAGGGGTGATTGTACTCAATGTGGTGGAATTGGAAAAAATCCACAGAAGAGTTCAAAACAGAAGGGGTATATTCACACCTGCTAAGGGTATAAAAAATACTTATACGTGAACCTCCCTCACAACTCGATTAATTAGTTCCACCACCACCAACACATAAAGAAGAAAAAGAGAAGAATAAAGAAATAAGATACACTATACAACCAAATTCATTAATACATGTACAGAAATAGAACCTTAACTTGATGAGAAGAACAATCTAAGAATGTGTTTTTTTTATTATCAGTAGCAGTTGACAAGAGCCAAACCAACTGGACAAGCAGGTTCGATGAACGATGAGCAGTATTGAGAGATAGTTGGAGTTCTTCTTTTAACACAAATGTGTTTTACAACTACATAGTAAATTCCCAACTTTAAATAATACACTAATTTTCCTCTTAAATATATAACAACTAACAAATGAAGATTCAGAATAAAACACATATTTATACGTCAGAAGCTAAACACCTAAGGGTTCTAAACAAATAGTGATCTCCGTCTTCATTCAAGTGCTTATAAAAATACGTATGTCATCTCTGTCTAATGCATACATTAATCTTATTTATAAAGGTGAGGAGGAAGAACTTTAATTATTCCCCATACAAATTTAATGCAGTGGCGGAGACTCTAACTAAATATACTACAACAGTGAGAGCAACCAAAGTTCTATAGAAAACCCCTGATACTAGGTGGTGGAAAGATCATATTTATGGGGCTTCAAGAGAGAATCCTAAGAGGAGCTCATAGGGATTTTGCGTGAGGAATGAAAAAGGTTATGTATTATAGGCTCAAGCTAAAGAAATTTAGGACCCTTTAAGCACCAACACACAAATAGAAGGCTATGGCTATCCTGCAGGCCCTGAGATATATGGGGATCCAACGGATTGATAGGATTGTGATTGAAATAATCTTTATTGCTCAAGAATATCAGAGAATCTAGGAAGTATATCTACAGATAACATCCATGATGAAGAAGAATTATGGAAGGCAAAATAGTAGTGATAACTCATGTATACAGGGAAGGGAATAAGCTAGTTGACCACCTAGATAACTTAGCTCTGGATAAGAGGAAGTAGTGGCTAAAAGTAGTGAATAGTGAAAAATTAGCTAGTTGACCACCTAGATAACTTAGCTCTGGATAAGAGGAAGTAGTGGCTAAATGTAGTGCAAAAAGATTGTGAATAGTGAAAAATTAAAAGAACCTTACCTCAGGCTCAAAAGATGCAACAGATGATGAGAATAAAGAGAAGAGGAGAAAGAAATGCAGATCCTCATATTCAAATCCTAAAGGAGGAGAATAGAAAAGATAAGCTTGATGCTAGCAGTTTGCTACATTTTGCAGGTACACATATAGAATATCTTATGAGAAGGATCAATGCATTAATGTGAAAATATACTCAAGACAATAGGAGACCAGCTGAGGATAAATGAAAAAGAAGCAACAGTAGTCTTTATCCAGCAAAAAGACAGCATCACAGAATAGGAAAACAAAAACTACATGCAGAAAGAATGAGTACTGTTATTTGTAAAATATTTATTAAGTTGGCAATTGTTCAATGTGTGGTATCAATGCCCTTGGGTTCTCATTAAATTGAACAAAAACCAGATGGATATAGTATGAAGCAAAGTCAGTACATAACATAAGTAGTTCAGAGGAGCGAAAAATAGCAGCCAACAACAAAAAAAAAACTGGATACAACAGGAAACAAGACTACATCAATGTACTTATCAAGAACAAAAGACACAAGAACAGCTAAGGCATACATGACTAGAAGAGGACAATAATATGGATCAATATGCAGCTAAACTCATGAGCAGCAAAAAAAAAGATATAAACAGATTCAGCAACGACCTAGACACGAGCATGATACAAACAATATTTAGCAATGTGTTTAATGCATTTTTAATAGTAGCTAGTTCTAGTTTTTTACATTCTGCTTTAGTTGTAAAGACATTTGAATTTTTGATTTATGATTAATAAAATAGTCTCTAGGAAATAACTCAGAGAAGTTAATTTTTTTAAAAAAATTCACGTATGAATCTACACGCATAACCATAAGCCTTTCCACTCTTCTCTACCACGTCATTTTATCCTCTCTTCTAAGGGGCTAATAGAATAACATTACTAAAGTATGAACACTGATGATTGAACCATTTCACCATACTAATGATATTCCCTGTAAGCTCCAACTAATAAAGATATCAGTTATGCAGTTGACCTTCCTAAAGAAATCAAAAAAAAAAATTGTCATCCTATATCCGCTCAAATATTTGTTCCAATGCATGAGAAATGAAAAATGGGTCATTTTTAGTTTGGCATGAAGAAATTAGTTCTCTTGAGATAGGTCTCTCCTTCCCAATTGACAAGTTCAAAGTACATATTCATGTTCTATGTGGAAGTGATTCAATTAAAGTGATTAGATGATAACTTTTCTTCCTGTTTCCTAATGCTATACTAGTTAATAAATATTAGTTTTCTTTCAAGTTCCTCTTGCAGTCCATTCTTTATAGAATGAGATGCAAATCATATTTCTACAATAATAATAATCATATCATCTCATTTTGTTTTCCATCAAGGATACTAACAGGAGTCTCACATTAGTAGATACAACACATATGGTTACCACTAATATATTTAAGTGCACGGACACCAAAAAAAGGGAAAAAGAAATCTAGATTAAATCACACACTGCAAATTCAGTATTCGGCAAAATGAGGAATTTCACAAACAAATTCATAGTGAAAACAACATAAACTTACCTTGAAGAGAAGGAAGCTCCAATGATGTGTCCACATGATATTAGTCGCAGGAAGATTGACGATGAACAGGAAGAAGAGAAGGTAGATTTTCTTTTTAAGAAATTGGAATTTGTTCTGCACTCAAAACACAGAGATGTTGATTTCCTTTTAAAAAGATGGAATTGAGAGACGTACGCCTTATTTTGCTTTAACAAACCTGAAAAGAGAGAGACGCTTGAGTGTAACTCTGTTTTGCTGATTTTCCTTTATAAATCTAGAAATAAAGAGACCCAACTATATTTGTTAGCTGATTTTACTCTAAAAAACTTGAAACAAAGAGACCCACATATATATGTTTGCTTATTTTCCTCTAAAAATCTTGAAACAAAGAGACCCAGCTATATGTGTTTGCTGATTTTCCTGTATAAATCTAGAAATAAAGAGATACAACTATATATGTTTTGTGAATTTGCTCTGCAAATTTAGAAATAGAAGAGATCTAAGCAAAGACAGACTTTGTTTATTTGGAGGTGATGGCAAAGGGGTGAGTGGAGCGACGTGGGGTAAAAATATAACGAGGGAAACAATAGAGCCCTTTTTTATTGTTAACGACCAAATATTAATTCTTTTAACATCCGGATATTTTTCCCTCACTAATGTTAAACTGAAAATTGACTTTTAGCGACCAAAAAAATTATGTCGTTATAAATACACTTTTAATAACCAGATTCAAATCTGGTCGTTAAGCGTTGGTCGTAAAAAGTCAAATTTCTTGTAATATATGTGAATACTCACTTACCTTTTATGCGTCTTCCAAGGATTGATAGTGAACTCACTTTGCTCAACCAAGTCACAAGTCACCTATCCTTTGTTGAGGAATGGATTCTTGTTACCCAAAAGAAGGAAGACTCAAAATCAAATGGACGGAGCCAAAAAGGTTTTCAATGATTACTTAAACGAGAAAAGCTTCACAAGTAATTGGTACAAAATGAAATGAAGGCAAGAGATCTAATTACAACTAAGTAGAACAAATACTTGTTGTTAATTAGTCTTATGATTTCTAGATGATAGAAAAATCAAAGAGAGGAATCAAAGAAGATAGAACCTGAGATTTGTTGGAGTGAATCGATTTTGCAATTGTTCGTTGATGCGGAGGTTGGTGCGAAACGCACAAGGGGAAGTGCACAATGCACCTCACTTCGCACACCCAAACCAAAATCAACTTTCCCTGGGGCAAAGTGCTGGTGTGATTTGCACCAAGCAAAGTGCTGGTCGCACCTCACTTCGCACCTGCCCTAGGCAGAATACCTGAAGCTTCTGATTTGTACTTTTTTTTCAGCTTTTTAGTACTTTTTTCTCCTAGTACTTACCCTTTTGGGTAAATTCCTTTTAGTACCAACACAAGTATCCTTTTCCTTTACTTATTCTTTGGATCAAACACCTTTTAATTCACCTTGTTCTTCAATCAGCACCTTGAAGGACACCAAGAACACCTATGATTTTCAAATTTTCAACTATCTCAATTCAACTCGGAATGACTCCAAATTTGAAACGTCGCCTCCCTTCGATATAGAGAACAAAGACCGATACCAATTAGAATCAAATCACTCAAAATTGAAGAGAACCATTTTATGTTCTTCAAACTTCAAAAATAGTGAGTCCTTCAAACCTCAACTTCTACCAAACTTGAGATTCAAGCTCCTTATGACTAGGATATCAAAACCCAATAGGTTTGAAGTCTCAAATCAATCCAGAGCTCGAACTTATTCTTCAAGCTTCTTCACCCAATAATGGTAAATTCTTCAATTCGACTCCAAACAAGCTTAAATCTCAGATCTAGACTCAATTGATACAAGAGAACATGATTCTAGTATCAGATTTTCAAACGAAATACTAGATCAATAATTTTTTTGCAAATTTTTTTCTAAAAATATTTTCCAAACAATTTTTTTGAAATTTTCAGATTTATGAACCTAAAATTAAGAATTGTAAGAATAATCCTTTAGCCTAAGCTCTGATACCAAATAATAAGATCTCGATTAGGGAGACTAATCAAAATACAAATGCAAAAATAAAATAAGCAAAAGATATGTGAATTAAAGCTAATTAACCAAGTTTATGAGCAACAAGGGACTTTATACCCTCACCTCCCAATTGAACCTGATTAACAAACAACAATTCCCCAACCAAACAAAGAGAAAAGAAAATGAATCCACAAATGGATAACTCTATGATTAATCAAGCAAAGAAATTAACAAGCAATCAAAGGAATCCACCTAATAGACAATTAGGAATCCACTCAATAGATTTCTACAACTGGAGTAACCAATTGGGATCCACCTAAAACTACAAGCTAATTTAGCAACTACAATCTTTCAAAGCAATATTCATCAAAATTTAAAGAATGAAAATGAGCAAGGCTCTATTTATACTATTTGCCTTGTACAATAAAAGGTCCAAAAGTGACCTAACAAGACTCTAAATTCGGCCCATGACGGGTCTTGCTGTGAAGTTGAGATGCTGGCCACACCTCCCAAAGTGCCCAATGCACATGATGTGCGAAGTGCTTGTGCAAAATGCACCAGTGGTTATGCGTGTCGCACCACTGGTCGCACCACTAGTCAAATTAGCTGGCATCCTCTTCATCCCACGTGATCATTCATAAGTTGTAAATCCTTGATCGACGCTCCTCAATGGTCTCCAAAGACTCTTTCTTCATGAATAGAGCTTGTAAAGATTGGAGTTCTTTTGCTTGGATCCTAGTGAATGGCCTCACAGGGGTTGTGTCGGGAGATATCGTATCAACTCACCTATTATACCCCTGACATCCACTTTTGGGCTCCATATTTCCCTGCATTTTAACAACCCCCAAAATTAAACCTATAAAAAATTCATTAATAACGTGGAGGCCTCCCATTTGTCCCTAAATAATTAATTAAATTAATTTAAAAGATCCACCCAATAATTTGGATCCCCCAATTAAATGACCCACCCTGTTACTTTTTCTAACCCGTATACCCTATGCGATTTAACTCATTTCTTACACACCTAAATTCACTTCATCGACATTTTAATGATTGTTCACCATTTGCTACTTTTATAGTCCAAGATTGTCTGGACATGGCAAGGGAATAAAAAGATCAACTAGAAAAAAAATGACATTTGAACAGTTCTATGTGAATCTTTGTGGAGTTTGGATGTTTCTAACATTTTTAAATGAAATTACTTATTTTTTCTTGAAATAGTATATAAACGGGTTGGCTTCTATAAAGTCAAAAATCAAGAACTATTATCAATATCTCAATTCAAAGATTCTGACTGTATCTTTAGTTATTTTGTTTCTTGTGTTTAGTGTGCATGCAACTCCATATTTCAGCTCTTTCAAGCGTTAACATTACTACTTTTACATAAAAAATAGTGTGAAAAAATCTTATTAATCAAATGGATGACAACCTCAGAAAGAAACTCAAAGTTGACTAATTTCTTGGAGAAACTTTCTAAAATCTAGTGGTGTAAAATCACAAGCAAAATGTCTTCTCCGTGACTGTTCAGAAGAAAATACAACTTCTTCCTATAGAAAAGTATGTTTAAGGTTCCTTAAAGTATTCTTGATTCTTAACTTCTTGTATAGCATGAAATTCAGAGACTTTAAAAACACATTTGTAAAAGAGGCTCTTTCAATTTAATTAATTATATGGGGACCAATGGGGGGCCTCCACGTCAATAAAAAAAATTAGGTTTAATTTGGGGGCTGTTAAAATAAAAGGCAATATATAGCCCAAAGGTGAATGTCACGGGTATAACGGAACTAATAGGTGGATGGAAGATATTTTTGTGCCATTTTCAATAGGTGAGGGATTATTTTAGTCCTTTTCCATTATTTTTATAATAAACTAGATAATACATTATCTAAAAATCGTAACACGATATTTTAGTAAAAACTACTAATAACAAAATCATCAGCTACTACAATTCATCAAATTACGGTGCAAATAAATAAATAATAACAACAGTAGTAACTATTCTTTAATATTTTTTTTCCACATTCTACGAACAATCTCTTTATGACGAGCATGCATTTTTATATCAGGAGTGCGTTTAATAAAGTAAAAAGGTAGATAGAATTAGTTGGAGTCATAAATATATGAGCTTTTTTATATAATACATAAAAATTTGGGATAAATTTTAAAGTTTTTTAAAAACTCAACAATTAAATTTTGGCCCAAAATGATTTCTCTTCTTATAGATTTTGATTTTTTTGTCAAAATTTAACAAATCCTATAATTAACACTTACGATTGCATTTTGTTTCTTTTGTATAAAACAATATTCATACAATATAAAATTCGAATGGCTTGGATAATGTTGCTGCATATGGTTTTGACTTGAACACATTTGTTTATTATGAAATGATTAACCTCGGGAAAGGAACAAAAATATAGGAATAAGAAATAGAGAAATGATGAATATGTAATATGTAATTTTCCACTTATGTAATGATCAAAACACGACTGGTTGGTATTTAATTGGATATTTTTTATTTTAGGATTTTTGGCTGTTATTATTATTATTATTATTTTTAATATACATCTTATTCTACTTAGAAAAGGATTTTCAGAAATATGTACAATTTACAAAGGTTGAGTACATTGGCAATTCTTAAATTTGTTATTAAATATTATTTAGATACTCAAATTATGACTTATTTTAAGTATCTGAACACATAATATTTTTGATTCATGCTTTTGAAAAGTTTCTAAAAGTATTTACAAGCGTTTATTATGTAAATAAATTAATCACATAAAATATGTATTTTCCTTTAATTATATACATCAACATCAATTAGAACATTCACGAGGTTTTATGGCTTATTCAGGTTATTGCATATAATTAGAGGATGTGACATATTTTAAGTGACTAACTAATCTAAGGTACTTGAAAACACGCACAAAAAAAATTAATTTTTGAGTCGCAAATATCTAATAGAAACACTTTATCATGTGACAGATCAACCAACTAAAATGCAAATAGAGATCAGATAAATTTCAAATATCTTACTTGCTGTCAAGTCGCATTCTATGTTGTGTTCTCCTGCCTATGTCATCAGGTGTTCAATAAGAACATGTCATAGTTCAAATTTCATAATGAAATTTATAATAAATACAAAAGGTTATCGATGTATTCTGCCATTTAAAAAAATCAAATTTAATATCTAAATAAAATTTACTAACAATTTAGTTTTTAGATTTAATCTCAATAATGCAACCCCCATGTACTTTTACATATAACTTCAACAAAAGTTATTTATCTTTAGAAAGAAAAGGAATGTTATTTTTGGTAGTGTCACACCCCAAATTTTGGTCTGAGCGAGATCGATATTTAATCCCTTAATTTGTCCGAACGAATCAACTATTAATATATATAGGTGAGATATAGGCGGAGGAAGATAAAATAAATTCATAGGTAAGGTTTTCTTTAAAAAAAATTGATTCATAAATCTTTCATTAAGTAAATTGAAAGATATCCAATAAATAGGAAAGTTTGCTATTATTTACATGATTGAATGTCTAAACTAATTTATCTATGAAGTCTCAACATAACATGAATAAAAGTGTTTCACTAGAACAAACCCCCGGTATACTCATAAGCTAAAACAAAAGCTGAAATAAAGGACTAGGCCCCAAGAGCAAATGAGGCTCATCAAATAGTTGAAGTGTGGAAGCTAACGTGGAGCCCGTTTGACCTGGTGTCTGAACCTATATCAAGAAATACAGCACACCACGATAAAAGGAGCGTAAATACATGTGAAATAATACTCATATGTAATACAACAAGAATAATCCATACAAAATATTAAGACCTGAAAGGACAACTAATGTATCAGAAAAATCATGAAAAAGAATAAAAATGATTTAATCATTATGTTGAAGTTAATGTTTTCATCTTTCATCATAAGTTAGTTCATTAAGGACTATTTTTAGTTTAACCGACATAAATCACTATGTGAGCACAAGAAATTCAATCTCTGCATGATCGGTTAATCCATCTCATACCCTGTTGGGGTATGAGACATACATAATACAGGCTAGCATTTGAATCCATACCATTACTACAAGGGGATAACTGTCACAACCTAAACTGCCGCGAGTGGCACTCACCCAAAACCCCCGAATAAGCGACCCCAAAAACCAATCAACATTTATCAAAACTAACAGCTCGAAATCAGTTGCATTAAACAAAACTAGGATTCACAGCTAAATTAACTAACAATAATGATCCTGTGAAAAACACTCCGAGAATCTGAAAGTCATGTACCAAAATATCTACTGTGCGGGGATGCAACCCCAAAACAAAAAAATCTGAGTCCGAAATGATGGACTAGAAGTAAACTAGATGAAACCATGGTAGCCAGGAAATGCAGCTCACCCTTGAATTCTGAAAACGCCGGGACTACAACTGAGGTCGCTTAGCAGCTGCCGAAATGTGTCCTACACTCACAAAAGGAAAGTAAGTGTAGTATTAGTACACAAAACCACCATGTATTGGTAGGATAATCGGTCAGCTCCAATAAATGAAAGATGAATATTAAACTAAAGCTGAGTAAAGTAGAATAAAACAGATATCAACAAGTCAACTATTATAATCCAGACTCTCAGTCACCAAACTGACTTATCAGCTACATGAACATCCAATAACCCATCACAAAAATAAAAAATATACGTAATCCACCTCTTTTTGAATAACCCGAACCACCCAAGGGTCTCTAGGACAACCTTAGCTGTCACGATCCAATTTCTCAGTCATGATGGCACCTACAACCCCCTAGTAGGCGAACCGATCCCCGTAGCTCAGAACGGTTAGTAATGGGCTACTATCTAACAATCTAAGCAGAAGAACTGATCTAAACAAATGGAAGCAAAGAAACAAGATGAAAAAATAGGTAACAAGAATAAATATACAGATGCGGAAGCTAATCCAAAACCAAAAACCTGGTATCATAGTATAGAGCCGGAACTACAACCAAGGAGTACGAAGAATCCAAAATAATATATACATACATGTCTCCGAGTAGTAATAGAGTACATAAGCAAAAGATAAACTAAAACCTAAGCTTCGGTCGCCAAGAGCTCACCCTCAATCTGGAGTATCACAAAAGAAGCTTCACGCACGAGTCTCCAATGAGCTAACGAGGATGGCCCACACTAGGATCTGCACCAGAATATGTAGTGTGTCGTATAAGCACCAAATGCGAAGCAAAAGATACCCAGTAGGTATCATAGGCCGACTGGGCACATATAAGATAAAAACGTAGTAACAGATAGAATAGAAGCAAGTAGTCACAAAAATCTATGAAAGGTACACAGGAACTAGCCCAGAGGGAAGACAACATAAATAACATACAAGGCTAGCAAGTAGGATATATATACACAACATGCACAAGTGAAAGTAAGAATGATGCACCTGGGTCACTTGCAATAACAGTATATGCATAATAAGTTTTAGAAGTGGATGGTATATCGGTAACCTCAAGTACAAGAGAGGGAAGATGAGAGTAAACATAGACATGTTCGGAAATAGGAATCAATAGCCAAGCTGATCATACAAATCTCAAATACGGAAGCTAATAACCTAGCAGTCAACAATCTCATAATTATAGCCGTAGCAGGAGAACACACTGTGATAATTTAACAAGAGTCTACCTACAATCCCTCGGCCTCCAATACAACCGAGGAACGCAAAAAAGTGAAAACAAACCCTCCGGCATCTCATACTACCAGAGCGTACAATCAACAAACAGCAAACAAGGGTGGTACCTCACACAGATGAATGATATGATGCCATGCTAAGTCAAGAGTGATAGCAGTACCGTATGTTATCCGCTTTCGGCGTCCTATAAGGCCCAGAAGACAGGATCCATGGAAGGTCATACCCGTATACCCCTACTACACCGTATACCCCCCTCTGGCACCCGCAGCTCGTAGCCTCTGGTCCGGATCGGCAAGGTCCATGGAGGCCCCCGACCTACATACTAGATTCCTCGCAAATCTAAAAAACTCCCCAAGTAAAAGCTATCCGGAGAGTATCCAGGTCTAAATCAGTAAGTCAAGTAGTCCTAGCACACGTCCCCGCCGAGTCTAGCATCACCCCGAAAGTTTTAGTAAAACAAGTCTAGCGCTTGACCCTGTCGAGTCTAGTATAAGTGGAACTAGTGATAAAACATCATTTAATTCCCCCTTACCCTAAGAAGACCCATTAAAACGATACCAAATCTCTTATAAATCATTTTCACCAAAAACGAGCCTCACGGGCCATGCAAGGTTTAGAAAAACAGTCCCAGTAGGCCCGAAGAAAAAACCATAGTAAAATATGGATAAATCCTCTTTATATGCATGGAAATGATATGAGCAAACACAAATAGCCGCCCAACAGCTCACAATCAACCTAACGGCCCTGCACAGGCTCCAATCGCTCTACATCACAGATAGCCAGCATAATATCACGATAACGATGCCCGGGACTCACAGGCACCCCTGAATAACCCACCATCTATGTTCTAGAGTCAAAACAAGGCCATACAGGACCATAAGGGTGATAATATCAACCACGGAGAATACTACACACAACGGAGGAAAAAAATGAGGCGAATCATGGAAAGCGGTCAAGGTCTGTGGTACCAACCTAATAACCCAACCCAAGGATGCCAGCTAGTACAAATTTATTCGATATATGCTAAGTCTAGAGAGTTTAGACCGTAACCTACCTGTCATCCGATGACAAGATGCTAGGACAATGATATCCAAGCTTGAATCACTCCGAGAAACCCCAAATGATGATCAACTATCAAAAAAATAAATAATACATCAAGACGAGTCTAACGATACCCATATGGCTATGACACTAGGTGGGTCAAAATTTGGGTCACTGACAGGCCCGCGGGCCCTGCAATTTGAAATCAAAAATGAAAACTAACATTATGATCACCAAGATAATGAGAGTACATGCCCGGAAAATCAAGGATTTTGGGAAATAAATTCGAGCTAAAAACAACACCTAAAGCTAGGGACCAAACAATGGAAATTTATGGAAAGAAAAACTGGAAATTGGCAAGAATCACCTATCCAAACGAAAGAATTAAGCCAAGAATGTGAATAAGGATGAGCCTGCCAAGCATGCACTTCACCTAGAACAGAATCTAAAACCAATCTTTGAGCTTGGGAAGATGGCAACAATGGTGGTTCACCCCAATGGAGAAGACAACAATGGACGAGAGGAGAAACTTACCAAAACCCCAACGGAGCAAGAATTTATCGAGGGTGCACTGGGTTGGAGCAATTTAGAGAGTGTTTGGGTGTTATAGAGTTGAGGGAAATGAGAGATGAAGGCTGGAAAAGCAAAATGGAAAAGTTATATACTGCTAGAGGCCCTTCATCGCGAATGTGAAGGGACCCCTTGCGGTCGCGAGGACCACGCTGGCTAGACCATCGCGATCACGATGGCTAGCTACGCGATCACAAAGAACAATGGGGGAGAAGCTTCATCGCAGTCGCTATAAAGAACATCGCGATCGCGATGAACAAGGAACCAGGTGCTTCATCACGGTCGCGTAGGAGGAGGCTCGCGATCGCGATTAAGGCGTGAGGCCTGCACCTGCAACAACCAAAAACCTTCAACTTTTTAGAAATTCAATGGGGCATTCCACTCACAATCGGAAACCGATATTCAAAAACCAATAATGCTACTAGAGTGGAAACAATGTTCTGAACTCAAAGGAATCGATGAAACTTCTATACGAGGTCATTTCTGAGAAATGTTGACCCAAGTCAACACTAACTAATAAGAACTCAAAGTCTCAAAATGAGCCCGGGTCATCTAGAACCCAAACCAACCACCCATCTAACCCAAACTCAACATTTTGGAGCTGATGGAATCGTCAGATCTCAAATCTGATGCTCCGATCATCGAAAGCTGTCCAAAGTTGTACTTCCAACTCCAAATGGCCTGAAAACAGAAAAAGTGATACAAAACCCACACCGGAAGTTCTTAGGCCTCGACTAATGGTCCAACTAGACCAAACTCAGCGCTCTAGAGCTAACAGAACTGTCAAAATTCAATTCTGGGCACGTTAGCTAAGAATGTTGACTAAAGTCAATGATATTCTAAGTTAAGGCTCTAAAATAGGAAAACGGCCAAAACAACCAAACAAATGACCAAGGCACCGAACTACCGATCCCAATAAGCCATAAATGACTTGGGGTCGCTACAGGAAAGCTCCAACAGTACAATGAATGCAAAAATTTAAAGATGACCGAAAGGGTCATCACAAAATCCACTACTAAAAAGACTTTCATCCTAAAAAGTCAAGAAGAAGGGAGTACCTGAAGGATCGAACAACTGCGGGTACTAAGCACGCAACTCACTCTCGGTCTCTCAAATTGCCTCCTCGACCAGACGATGTCTCCATTGGACTTTCACAACCAGAATCTCTCTAGATCTCAATCTCCTCATATCTCTGACCAGAATAGCTATCGGCTCCTCAAAGGATAAACTCTCATCTAGTTAAACCAAATACCAATGTAATACATGAGACTTATCTAGAACAAACTGGTGCAATATCGAGACATGGAAAACTGGGTGAACAGCTGAAAACATCGGAGGCAAAACTAATATGTAGGCAACACTACCAACCCTCTGAAGAATGTCAAACGGCCCAATGAACCTGGGGCTAAGCTTGCCACGCTGACCAAATCTCATTACGCCCTTCACGAGAGATACACGAAAGAATACCAAGTCACCAACACTGAACTCCAAAGCACGAAGTCTATGATCAGCGTAGCTCTTCTGCCTACTCTGGGCTGCTTTGAGTCTATCCTGAATCAAGCGGTCTCGGTCTAAGGAATTACTAAGCAAATATGTACCCTGCGGTCTGGACTCTAACCCATCAAACCAACCAATCGGTGATCTGCAATACCTACCATACAAAGCCTCGAAAGGTGCCATGCCGATGCTCAATTGAAAGCTATTATTATAAGCAAACTCGGCCAAAGGCACAAACTGATCCCATGAACCTCCAAAGTTCAGTACACAAGCCCGAAGCATGTCCTCCAGGACCTGAATAGTCCTCTCGGAATGACCATCTATCTTAGGATGGAAAGCAGTACTAAGTTGAACCTCTGTACCCAAATCCCTCTATATAGCTCTCCAGAACTGAGATGTGAACTGAGTGCCGTGGTCTGAAATGATAGAAGCTGGGACCCCATGCAACCAAACAACCTCACAAATATAGATCTGAGCTAACCTCTTGGCACCGTAGAAAGTCTGAACCAGCAATAAGTAGGTCGACGTAGTCAGCCGATCCACAATAACCTAAATGGAATCAAAACCCCGAAAAATGCAAGGCAAACTAGCAATGAATTCCATAGTAATACCTTCCTACTTCCACTCAGGAATGGGAAGTCATTGCATCAAACCATCCAAGCTCATGTGCTCGAAATTCACCTGCTGACAGTTCAAGCACCGAGATATGAACTTTTCTACGTCCACTTAATACGACTCCACCAGTAAAGTTATCTCAAATCTCTATACGTCTTCGCTGCACCGGGATGAATAAAGTATCTAGAACAATGCGCCTCATAAAGTATCAACTAAATTAAGTCTCTAACCCTCAGAACACAAAGTCGACCACCAAACCTCAGAATACCATCAGAACCCAAAGTAGCCTGGCTGGCCTCACCCCAAACTACCTGATCACGAAGGTCACACAAGCTCTGATCCTTGAACTATCGGCTCTGAATTTGATCAACTAGAGTAGAATGAACCTCAACACTGGCGAGAAATCGATTGGATCCAACAAATCAAGCCTAACTAAGTGGTTAGCCAAGGATTGAATGTCCAAGGCCAATGGTCGCTCGGAAATAGAAAGTGATGCTAGGTTGCCCATACTCACCGCCTTCCAACTCAAGGCATCCGCTACCATGTTTGCCTTGCCCGTATGGTATAAAATAGTGAAATTATAGTCCTTTAGCAACTCAATCCATCTCCTTTGCCTCGAGTTCAGCTCTCGATGACTCTTGATGTACTGAAGACTACGGTGATCGGTGAATATCTCAGAATGAACTCCATATAAGTAGTGCCTCCAGATCTTGAGCGCGAAGACTACCGCCGCCAACTCCAAGTCATGAGTGGGGTAATTGCGCTCGTGAACCTTCAGCTGTCTCGATGCATATGCTATCACTCAGCCTGCTGTATCAACACACAACCAAGACTAACCCCGAAAGCATCACAATATATGGAAAAACTTTGACCCTTGACCGACAAAGTCAAAACTAGAGCTGAAGTCAATAAGGCCTTAAGCCTCTGGATGATATCCTTGCACTGATCCGACCACTGAAATGGAATATCCTTCCTAGTCAGCATAGTCAAGGGTGCTGCTATGGAAGGAAATCCCTCAACAAACTGTCTATAATACCCGGCTAGACCAATAAAGCTGCAAATCTCGGTAGGAATAGTAAGTCTAGGCCAATAACGAACCACTGAAATTTTACCCAGATCAACTCTAATCCCATCTTTAGACACCACGTGTCCTAGGAATGCAACTGACTCGAGAAAAAACTCACACTTTGAGAACTTTGCATAAAGCCGATGATCTCTCAAAGTCTAAAGTATAGTCCTCAAGTGCTGTTCATGCTCATTTCTACTTCTTGAGTATATCAGAATGTCATCAATAAAGACTATCATGAACATGTCCAAGTACGAGCTAAGCACCCTGTGCATCAAGTCCATGAAGGCTGCGGGGGCATTAGTCAACCCAAATGACATCACTAGAAACTCATAATGGCCATAGCATATCCTAAACTGTACCCCGCTGGGGGAAATCTCTAGGAAAATGGCCACTAACTCTACACTCATAGCAGGTTGTACCCCACTGGAGGCAATCTCTGGCAAAATGACCGCTGACTCCACACTCGTAGCATGGCCCTGACGGCCCACCTCATCAAGATGAACCCGCTGAACCTGTGTGGCCACCTCGACCTGATGCCCCTGATGTAGTACCTCTCGTAGACTAACCGCTGTGACCACACTGACTACTCTGACCTTGTGCAAACTGAGAACCAAAAGCTTGAAGTGATGCATGAACCGATAAGCTGGTATGACCCTGATGCTGCTGTGGCTGATAACCCTGGCCCAACTAGCTTGAACCTCTACCACCATGTATGGAACCACTGTAGACGCCCTGATGTCGAGGCCTCTTATCTTTGTCCCTGGGGTCATGGCGATGTGAATCATCTACAGTACGAGCATAGTCTGTAATAGCCTGGAATGAGTGACCACTAGAAACCAATATCTCTGTAGGCTCTCTAAACTCCCTCTGCAGTCCACAAACAAATCTATGGATCCTGTCAGACTCGGTAGGCATAATCATGGACCTAAATAGAGAAAGCTGATAGAAATGGGTCTCATACTTTGAGACGGTCATAGAATCCTTAGCAAGTCTGGTGAACTCCTTTCTCCATCGCTATCTGTCGCTCTGAGGTAAGAATTTGGCCATAAAGGCCTCATAGAACTCAGACCAATTCAAAGGAGGGGACGATGCTGGCCTACAAGCAACCTGGGCCCTCCACTATAACTTTGCTAGGCCCTCCAACTGATAAGTAGTATAACCGACCCCGTGAGTCTCCAACAATCCCAAATGGTGCAAAATCTCCTCACAAGTGGTAATGAAGTCATGCGGGTCCTGTCCTGATGTACCAGCAAATCGTGGCAGTGCCAATCTCAAAAATCTACCCAATGCCTTCTGCTATATCTCTGTCATAATCGGGCAGGGAGCAAAAGGTTGTGCAACTGAGGGGACCGAAATAACCTCGGCACAGGGAGCCGCAGTAGCAGGTTGCGCTCCTGAACTTTAAGCACCCAGGGCTACCCCCTGAGCGGAAGTATGTGCTACCTCAGAAGGTCTCTCCCCAATCATACCCAAAAGCTGAACAAGTAAACCCCGAATATCAGAAGACTGAGCTGGGGCTGAAGCTGGCACATAAATTGGTGCTTGAACTGGTCGCACCTGGGCTGCCCCCAGGTCTACACGCTGCAGCTCAAGGACGAACTCAGGCTCATAATCATAATAGGGCTCTACCTTAACTCCAGCAGGTGCCACTTCTCTGGGATGTCCTCGACCCCTACCTCTACCTCGACGACCACCCCAGCTCTTAGCTGGAGTCAGAGGTGTAGGGGCAAGAGGCTCTCTTCCGCCAGAAGCTAAAGATCTCGTATGAACTATCTGCGAAAGAGTAAACCAGAATAAATGAGATTTCCAGAAACTTCCAACGATACTACACACGAGAGAGGAACAAGAAAAGTTCATTTTTCCTAAGATGTCACCATAGCCTCCCAAAGATTGAGTACAGATGTCTCCGTCCCAATCCACAGGACTCTAATAGACATTGACTCCTATACCGATGACACCAGTGAACCTAGAGCTCTGATACCAAGCTGTCATGACCCGATTTCTAATCATGATGGCACCTACAACCCCTAGTAGGCAAACCAATCTTCATCGCCCAGAACAGTCAGTAATAGGCTACTATCTAACAATCTAAGCAGAAGAACTGATATAAACAAGCGGAAGCAAAGGGACAAGATAAAAAGATAGGTAACACGAATAAACATACAAATGCGGAAGCTAATTCAAAACCCAAAACCTGGTATCATAGTATAGATACGGAACTACAACCAAGGAGTATGAAGCATCCAAAATAATATATACATACATAACTCCAAGTAGTAATAAAGTACATAAGCAAAAGATAAACTAAAAGCTAAGCTTCGATCACCAAGAGCTCACCCTCAGTCTGGATTATCACAAAAGCAGCTCCTCGCACGAGTCTCCAATGAGCTAACGGTGATGGCTCATACTAGGATCTGCACCAGAATATGTAGTGTGTAGTATGAGCACCAAATGTGAAGCAAAAGGTTCCCAGTAGGTATCATAGGCTGACTGGGCACATATAAGATAAAAACGTAGTAACAGATAGAATAGAAGCAAGTAGTCACAAAAATTTATGAAAAGTGCATAGGAACTAGCCCAGAGGGAAGACAACAGAAATAACATACAAGGCTAGCAAGTAGGATATATATACACAACAGGCGCAGGTGAAAGTAATAATGACGCACCTGGGTACCTTGCAATAACAATATATACATAATAAGTCTTAGAAGTGGATGGTATATCGGTAACCTTAAGTACAAGGGAGGGAAGAGGAGAGTAAAGATAGACATGCAGGAATCAATAGCCACGATAATCATACCAATCTCAAATTCGGAAGCTAACAACCTAGCAGTAAATAATCCCATAATTATAGTCGTAGGAGAATACATCGCGATAATTTAACAAGAGTCTACCTACAGTCCTCCGGCCGCCCATACAATTGAGGAACACAAACAAGTGAAAACAAACCCTCCGGCATCCCATACTACCAGAGCGTATTATCAACAAACAGCAAATAAGGGTGGTACCTCACACAGATGAATGATATGATGCCATGCTAAGTCAAGAGTGATAGCAGTACCATATATTACCCGCTTCCGGCATCCTATAAGGCCCAGAAGACAGGATCCATGGAAGGTCACACCCTTATACCCCTACTACGCTGTATGACCCCCTTCGGCATCCGCAACTCGTAGCCTCTAGTCCAGATTAGCAAGGTCCATAGAAGCCCCCGACCACCATACTAGATGCCCCACAAATCTAAAAAAGTCCCCAAGTAAAAGCTGCCCGGAGAGTATCAAGGTCTAAATCAGTAAGTCAAGTAGTCCTAGCACACAGCCCCACCGAGTCTAGCATCACCCCTAAAGTTGTAGTAAAACAAGTCTAGCGCTCGACCCCGTCGAGTCTAGTATAAGTGGAACTATTGATAAAACATCCCTTAATTCTCTCTTACCCCAAGAAGAACCATTAAAATGATACCAAATCTCTTATAAATCATTTTCACTAAAAATGGGCCCCATGGGCCATGCAAGGTTTAGAAAAATAGTCCCAGTAGGCCTGAAGCCAAAACTGTAGCAAAATATGGATAAATCCTCTTTATATGCATAGAAATGATATGATTAAACATAAGTAGCCACCCAACAACTCATAATCAACCTAACGGCCCTGCACAGGCTCCAATCGCTCTACAACACAGATAGCCAGCATAATATCATGATAACGATGCCCGGGACTCACGGGCACCCTCGAATAACCTACAATCTATGTTCCAAAGTCAAAACAAGGCCACACAGGACCATAAGGGTGATAATATCAACCACGGAGAATACTACACACAACGGAGGAAAGAAATGAGGCGAATCATGGAAAGCGGTCAAGGTCTATAGTACCAACCTAATAACCCAACCCAAGGATGCCAGCTAGTACAATTTTATCCGATATATGCTTAGTCTAGAGAGTTTAGATCGTAACCTATAAGTCGTCCGATGAAAAGTTGTTGGGACAACCATATCTAAGCCTGACTCACTCCGAGAAATTCTGAATGATGATCAACTATCAAAAACATAAATAATACATCAAGATGAGTCTAACGATACCCATATCGCTATGACACTAGGAGGGCCAAAATTTGGGTCACCGACAGGCCTGTGGGCCCCATAACCTGAAACTAAAAATGAAAACTCATATTATGATCACCAAGACCATGGGAGTACATGCCCGGAAAATCAAGGATTTTGGGTAATAAATTGGAGCTAAAAATATCCCCTAAATCTAGGGACCCAACAATGGAAATTTAAGGAAAGAAAAACCAGCAATTGGCAAGAATCACCTACCCAAATGGAAGAATTAGGCCAAGAATGTGAATAAGGACGAGCCTGCCAAGCATGCACTTCACCCGGAACATAATCTACAACCAATTTTCGAGCTTGAGAAGATGGAAACAATGGTTGTTCAACCCAATGGAGAAGACGACAATGGAGGAGAGGAGAAACTTACCAAAACGTCAATGGACCAAGAATTTATCGAGGGTACAAGGATTATTCAAGGGTGCACTGGGTTGGAGCAATTTAGAGAGTGTTTGGGTGTTATAGAGTTGAGGGAAATGAGAGATAAAGGCTGGAAAAGAGAAATGGAAAAGTTATATACTGCCAGGGGTCCTACATCGCAATCGCAAAGGGACACCTCGTGGTCACGAGGACCACGCTGGATAGACCATCGCGATGGCGATGGCTAGCCACGCGGTCGGGAAGAACAACGGGGGAGAATATTCATCATGGTCAAGACAAAGGACATCACGATCGCGATGAACAAGGAACCAGGTGCTTCATTGCGGTCGCGTGGGAGGAGGCTCACAATCGCGATTAAGGCCTGAGGCCTGCACCTACATAGCCAAAAACCTGTAACTTTTTAGAAATTAAATGGGGCATTCTGGGCACAATCGGAAATCAATATTCAAAAACCAATAATGCTACTAGAGTGGAAACGATGTTCCAGACTTAATGGAATCAATGAAACATCCATACGAGGTCATTTCGGAGAAATATTGACCCAAGTCAACACTAACTAATAAGAACTCAAAGCCTCGAAATAAGCTTGGCTCACCCAAAACCCAAACCAACCACCCATCTAACCCAAACTCAACATTTTGGAGCTGATGGAATCATCGGATTTGAAATTTGACGCCCCGATCATCGAAAGCTGACCAAAGTTGCACTTCCAACTCCAAATGGCCTAAAAATAGAAAAAGTGACACAAAACCCACACCGGAAGTTCTCAAGCCTCGACTAAAGGTCTAACTAGACCAAACTCAGCGCTCAGGAGCTAACTTAACTGTCAGAATTCAATTCCAAGCACGTAATCTAAAAATGTAGACTAAAGTCAATGATATTTTAAGTTAAGACTCTAAAATAGGCAAACAACCAAAACAACTAAATGAACGATCAGGGCACCAAACTACCGATCCCAACAAGACATAAATGAATTGGGGTCGCTATAGGAAAGCTCTAACAGTACAATGAATGCAAAAATATGAAGATGACTGGAAGGGTCATCACATCTACAGTGCCTAACATGCAATCTCAGTCTACACAAGAACCAACCCCACAATTAGGTTCAACTACCCGATCACTCATGGGCTAATATGTAACAATCACATTCTCAAAAAATAAACTCGGTTTACTCATGGAACCATCGAGGAGAATAATTCAAACATGCATAATCAATCTCGTACCAGGCGTGGTACCTGAGCCAACTATTATAGAACCTGTACTAGGCGTGGTACCTGAGCCAACCGATATATGTATTCCATACCAGGCATAGTACCTGAGCCAACCAATAAATAACCTGTACCAAGCATAGTACCCGAGCCAACCAAAAGTCACAACAAGCCAACAATCAATAATAATGAACACAACCACCCTTGTAAACCAACAAGCAATAAAGACAAGTTCATTTCACATGATTGACAGTCGGATATCATAAACATTCATCATTTAATTTTCCTAAGCCATGTAATGTGCAGACAATACTATGCAATAATTACAATGCACACATATCATAAATGGAAATCAAATAACCACCATCTACCTCAATTTAGCCTGAAAGCTCTAGTAGACCGGAACCTTCCCATTTCCAGAAGCTTTCGCTTATCCTTGGCCTAAAACAAATTCATAATATACTACAATCAGTCAATGTGGCCTAATAATCCCTGAATTATACCAAAATCCTAATCCCAGGCCAAATCATGATTATTCCACCCATCCCAGGGCCTTCCCACCATTTATTCGCCTAGAACTATCATTTTTACATTTACACTTAGCAAATTATGGTGGATTAATTATGAAACAACCATTATAAACAAGACCTAAGAATTCTACACCCTAGAATACCCATTACACCAAATTCTACCTTCTTAGGTTAAGTTACACCTTCCCCTAAGCTCGTAACAATCGATTCTAAGGTCTGGGAATCGAAGTACTAAAGTAAGGGAGTAAAATCCTTACCTTTACGATGACTTTTGGTGGAAGATCAAGTTGAAGTCTCCTAAATTGCCTCTGCCCTTCCCCAAAACATTCTTGAACAATTCTAAATGTTTTTGGAGAAGTTTCTGCATTAATTGTGACTTATCCTGCTATAGCAGTCCCCACTCAGCTATAGCACTGCCGCCGTAGCGGAACCCGCCTACTATGGCGGTGTTGACCGCCTTGACTTCCTCTCTAGTGAGAATTTCTCCGCTATAGCAGTCATCATCATGGGGCTGTTGACATGGAACAGAACCTTGAAAAATCCCCCAAAATTACCCATTTTACAACACACTTTAAATCCTTATGTTTCAAACCAACCCTTTCACGTCAACTTAGATATCGGGAGTTCTACAAACCCAAATTTACTTCCGAAAAGTCCCATAGACTCCTTATTGTCTTAGCTAATGGAAAAAATTAGCTCAACCTTAGATATTTTACCTAATCCTTTCCCAAATTTCCCTAGAACATACTTCATCCATAATCTATCCGAGACTAGCCTAGCCCAAAATTTCCAACTCCCAAACTCGGAAGTTTTCTAGCCTATTCCTTCGCATGAATAGTTTACCCATAATGACAGAATAGGTCATTAAAACAGATATCAATTTACCCATCATTCATCCCTGAATAATCAAGCCCAAAAAAGATAAGCTAAAGAGAGGAAAAGGTAGTACCTGAATCCTTAAACAAGTGAGGGTACTTATGCCGCATGTCCTTCTTAGTTTCTTAAGTGGCTTCCTCAACCGGATGATGCTTCCATTGAACCTTTACCAACCTAATATCCTTTGTCCTCAACTTTTGGATATCCCGATTAAGAATTTCAACTAGCTCCTCTTTATACCAAAGGTCTTTGTCTAACAAGACCGAATCCCATTTGATGATGTATTCTACATCCCTATAGTATCGCTTCAGCATGGACACATGGAAAATTAGATGGACACCGGATAAAATGGGCGGCAATGCTAACCTATAAGCCATTGGCCCTACAATTTTGAGAACTTCAAATAGACTGATATACCTAGGTCTAAGCTTTCCTCTCTTTCCAAACCGCATTACCCCTTTCATTAGTGACACCTTCAACGAAACTTGTTCACCTTCCTGAAATGCTATGTCCCTCACTTTGAAATCTGTATATTCCTTCTGCCTGCTCTAGGCTTCCAACAACTTGGTTTGAATACCTCTTACCTTTTCCTGAGCTTCCTTTACCAAGTCCACACCCAATGGTTTCACATTGCCTGTATCAAACCACCCTATAGGTGATCTACATCCCCTCTCATAAAGTGCCTCAAATGGTTCTATCTATCTATTGGCGTGATATCTATTGTTATATAAGAACTCACACAATGGTAAAAACAAATCCCAGTGACCCCCAAAATCAATCACACATGCTCTCAGCATGTCCTCCAACACCTGAATCATCCTCTCCGACTGACCATCTCTCTGAGGATGAAAGCTGTGCTGAAAGTGAGTTTGGTGCCAAACTCTTCGTGCAACTTGCCCTAGAATTTGGGAGTGAACTGTGTACCTCTGTCTAAAATGATGGAGAGTGGCACCCCATGAAACCTCGCTATTTCCTTGACATAAGTCTTGGCCAACTGTTGGGAATTATAATCCGCCCAGACTTGAATAAAATAAGCTGACTTGGTTAGCCTGTTCACGATGACCCAAATAAGGTCATACTTTCCCAAGGTCTTAAGAAGACCCACCACGAAGTTCGTGGATATCCTTTCCCACTTCCACTCGGTAATGGGCATTCTTTGAAGCAATCCTGCAGGCCTTTGATGCTCAAATTTTACTTGTTGACAATTTTGGCATTTATACACATATTCAAATATGTCCCTCTTCATCCTAGGCCACCAATAAAGTCACCTCAAGTCCCAGTACATTTTGGTTACGCCCGGATGAATGGAGTACCGTGAATCATGAGCTTCTAACAATACATTCTCAATCAAGTCATCAACCCTAGGAACACAAATCCGTCCTCTAAAGCACAACACCCCGCCAGCGTCTAGCAAGGTATCCTGGGCCTTCCTGGACACTACCTTGTTCTGAAACTTGTTCAATTGTTCATCCTGAAATTGTTTGGCCTTGATTTCTTCCAGAAACGTGGGTTTAACCTTGATACTGGCTAACACTCCCCCTATTTTGAAATGCCCTACTGCATGAATTTAGATTCTAAAGCCCGAATCTCCCTAGCCAAAGGTTGCTGGGACACTCCCAAACAAGCCAGACTGCCCATGCTAGTCGTTTTCTGGCTCAATGCATCTTCCACAACATTGGCCTTACCCAGATGATACTAGATTGTCACATCATAATCCTTTAACAATTCCATCCACCTCCTCTGCCTCAGGTTTAGGTCCTTCTGTGAAAACACATGCTGCAGGCTGCGATGGTTTGTGAACACTTTGCACTTGACACCATTAAGGTAGTGTCTCTAGATCTTTACTGCAAAGACTACCGCTGCCAACTCCAGATCGTAGGTGGGGTAATTCTTCTCATGGGGCTTTAATTGCCTTGAAGCATATGCTATAACATTCCTGTCCTGCATAAACACAACACCCAAACCCGAATGTGAAGCATCACAAAACACAATGAAATCTTTTCCTTCAACCGGTAATGATAGGATGGGGGCTGTAGTCATAAGTGTCTTGAGCTTTTGAAAGCTCTCCTCACACTTGTCAGACCAAACAAAAGGTACCTCCTTCTGAGTCAACCTTGTCAAGTGAGTAGCAATGGAAACAATGTTCTTGACAAACCTGCGGTAGTAGCCCGCAAGACCCACAAAACTCCTAAACTCAGTCATAGAGCTATGCGAGACCCAACTCTTAACTGGCTCGATCTTTTGGGGATCCATCATCACCCCTCTTTCCAAAACCACATGCCCTAAGAAAGCAACCGATGATAACCATAATTCACTTTGAAAATTTGGCATACAATTTTTGGTGCCTCAATATCCCTAGTACAATGCAAAGATGCGCTACATGCTCCTCCTTACTCTTGTAGTAAATTAGAATATCATCTATAAACACAATCACAAAGGACTCTAGATATGACTTCAATATGCCATTCATCAAACTCATAAAGTCTACCAGCGCATTGGTCAACCCAAATGACATTACCAGGAACTCATAGTGCCTATATCGAGTTCGGAATGCCGTCTTAGGTATATCCTTATGCCTAATTTTTTTCTGATGGTACCTTGACCTCAAGTCAATCTTAGAAAACACCGATGCACCCTGCAACTGATTGAAAAAGTCATCTATGTGGGGTAAAGGATACTTGTTTCAAATAGTGACCTTGTTCAGTTGCCTGTAGTCTATGCACATCCTCATACTACCATCCTTATTTTTCACAAACAAGACCGGATCACCCCAAGGTAAAGCACTGGGATGGATAAATCCGTTATCTAAAAGTTCTTGAAGCTAAGTCTTAAGTTCCTTCAACTCTGCCAGAGCCATGCGATAAGATGGAATAGAGATTGGGCGAGTGCCGGACTCCAAGTCTATACAAAAGTCAATATCCCTATCCAGAGGCATACCCAACAAATCCACCGAAAACACCTCCTAAAATTCAAAAACCACCAGAACTGACTCAATTGGAGAGGACTCTGCACTAACATCCTGAAAATGAACCTAGAAGGCTGAACAACCCCTTCCCACTAGCTTTCTAGTCCTAACAAAAGATATAATCTTAGCCGGCTTAGGCCTATGAACACCTTCCCACTATAGTCTATCCTTACTCGAAATTTCTAGAGTTACTGTCTTGGAATTACAATTCAACACAATATGATACGGAGATAGTTAAATCATACCCAAGATAGCGTCAAAATCCAATATATCTGGGATAACAAAATCTACCCAAGTCTGAAACCCCACAAATACCACAGAACAAGTACGATACACATGGGTTACTACCACAGACTCCCCAACTGGGGTAGAAATATGAATAAGGGAATCGAGGGCATCTGAAACTAATTCTAGACCCAAAGCAAATTTTATAGAAACATATGAATATATGGAACCTGGATCAAATAATATAGAAGCCATCCGATCACAGACTAGAATTGTACCTGTTAACACAATATCTGATACCTCGGCCTCAGATTTCCCCGGAAAGGCATAACAATATGCTCTGTCATTAATCTGGGTAACCTCTATGGCTGGCATCACTACTCCCCTTCCTGTGCCACCACTCCCTCTATTTCTCACGGCCTCCCTGAAAGTTACCTCGCCCACCCTGTGGATGATCCCTGCCATTACCACCTCCACATGTCGGTACCACAACCTTAGTCTGCTACTGAGCCTGATTTCCTGCCTTTCTGTGAGGGTATTCCATCTTGAAATGACCCGTATCACTATAATGAAAACATCCCCGGTCAAGAGAAGGCCTGCTGGTAGAAGTATAAGAAGTCCCTGGCCTCTAGAAGCTGAAAACTATTGACTGGCTCCTAGACGACCACTTGTAGAAGCTGGCCGGGCCGACTGAATAGGACGGGCTGAATAAACCTGCTGACTGTGACCCCTGGAGTAAGAACCATTGAAGTTACCCTTATTTTGGGACTTCTTAGTTAACACCTTATCTTGCCCAACCTGTTTGACCCCCTCCAGTTTCTTCACGTCGTTGGTTACCTCATTAATATTCTTCCCTGCCGAGGTCATATTATTAGACAACACGTTCAACTCAGTATTCAAACCCTTCATATAAAGACGAATCCTCTCCTCCTCAGTACCCAAAAGTTGGGTAGCATAACGTGACAAGGCATAAAACTTAGCCTCATAAGCTGAAACACACATATTGCCCTACTCAAGGGCTAAAAACTCATCCTTCTTACAATCTCAGATTGCAAGGTACATATTTCTCCAAAAACAGGGCATGGAATTGAGCCCGAGTCATGAGAGGCAAGGATGAAGGTCGACACTCCACATGTTCCCTCCACCACTGTTTGGCATCAGCCTACAACTGAAATATGACAAACTCTACCCCATGCTGCTGCACAATGCCCAAATTATGCAACGTCTCATAGCAGTCCAGAATAAATTCAAAGGCAACTCCTTCTTTATACCATGAAATGATGGAGGTTTTCGCTTCAAACACTTGGTCAATAGCTCGTATTCGGTCCCACTTATAACAGGGTCTAGCATAGACAAAAGAAAGCATCAGTACCCAATGCTTCATCCATTCTGAGAGCTGTGGCAATCGCTGGATGAGCACCTGGAACCTGATCCGCTGGTTCAGTAGGGGTGGTTCCAGTACCTGCCAGCCCGCTAAAAAATCCAACACTCGCTGAATTACCTCAAATGACATGGGGGAAGACCTGCACCTCCGACCGATGCTGCCTTCTCCTGCTTTGCGTCCTCCTCAATCACAAGCTCAACCTCTTCTTCAATAGGATCCTGGTGTGGGGGAGGGGTCTCCCCCCTTGGCTCAGCTGCTGCCTGAGCTCCACCCTGGTGAGTGTTGCTCTTACTCTGCCCTTGCCCCTGCCCCTTCCCCTTCCTCACCCTCTAACTGCTGGTCGCAAAATTAAAACTGCTACCATTACGCCTGGTGTCAACCATATGCGAACAAAAGAGTGAAGGGAGTTAGATACCAATTTGGATTGCTAGATACCAATTGGAATCAAGTTATAGCACGAAGGAAGAAAGAAGAGAGTTTCCTAAAGTCCTGTAGCCTATCAAAGAAAAGTTTTGACGTCTCCGTACCATTCCGCGAGACTCTACTAGACCCATTTTGGTATGACGAGATCAATGGACCTAGGGCTCTGATACCATCTCTGTCATGACCTAAACCGCCATGAGTGGCACCCACTCAAAACCCTTGGATGAGCGAACCCAAAAACCAATCAACACTTATCGAAACTAATAGCTCAAAACCAGTTGCATTTAATAAAACTAGGATTCACAACTAAATTAATTAACAATAATGATTCTATAGAAAATACCCCTAGAATCTGAAAATCGTGTACCAAAACATCTACTAATGTCTAGAGTGTGGGGATGCAACCCCAAAACAAAGAAATCTGAGTTCGAAATGATGGACTAGAAGTAAACTAGATGAAATTATGGTATCCCAAAAGAAGCATCTCACCCTTGGATTCTAGAAATGTTGGGACTATAAGTGAGGTCGCATAGCAGCTACCGAAATATGTCATATACTCACAAAAGGAAAGAAAGTGCAGTATCAGTACATAAAACCACCGTGTACTGGTAGGATCATCGGCCACCTCCAATAAATGAAAGATGAATATTATATAAAGTTGAGTAAAGTAGGACAAAACATATATCAACAACTCAACTACTATAACCCCTTAGTTACCAATCTAACTTATTAGCTACATGAACATATCTAATAAACCATCACAACTATAACAAATATACACAATCCACCCCTTTTTGAGTAACCCGGACCACCCAAGGGTCCCTAAGACAACCTCTATAGTGCCTAACATGCAATCCTGATCTACACAAAAACCAACCCCATAATTAAGTGCAACCACCCAGCCACTCATGGGACAATATGCAACAATCACATTCTCAAGAAACAAACCCGGTCCACTCATGGAACCATCAAATAGAACAATTCAAATATAATCAATCTCGTACCAGGCGTGGTACCCGAGCCAACTATTATAGAACCTGTACCAGGAATGGTACCTGAGCCAACTGATATATGTATCCCATACCAGGAGTTTGTACCTGAGCTAACCAATAATGAACTTGTACCAGGTGTGGTACCCAAGCTAACCGAAAGGCACAATAACCCAACAATCAACTATAATGAACACAACCACCCTTGTAAATCAACAAGCAATAAAGACAAGTTCATTTCAAATGATTGGCAATCGAATATCATAAACATTCATCATTTAATTTCCCTAAGCCATGTAATATGCAGACAATACTAAGCAACAATACAATGCACACATATCGTAAATAGGAAGCAAACAACCATCACCTACCTTAATTTCACTTGAAAGATCTACGGGACCGGAGCCTTATCATTTCCTAAAGCTTTCTCTTGCCCTTGGTCTAAAACAAATTCACAATATACTACGATCAATCCATATGGCCTAATAATCCCCGAATTATACCCAAATCCTAATCCCCAAGCCAAACCATGATCATTCCACCTATCCCAGGGCCTTACCACTATTTATTTGGCTAGAACTATCATTTTTACAGTTACACTTAGAAAATTATGGTGGATTAATCATGAAACAACCATTATAAACAATACCCAAGAATTCTACGCCCTAGAATCCCCATTACACCAGAATCTACCTTCTTAGGTCAAGTTACACATTTCTTCAAGCCCGTAACAGTCTATTCTAAGGTTCGGGGTATGAAGTACTAATGTAGGGGAGTAAAATCCTTACCTTTACAATGACTTTTGGTGGAAAATTGAGTTAGAGTCGCCCAAATTGCCTCTGCCCTTCCCCAAAATATTCTTGAACAATTCTGAATATTTTTGGGGAAGTTTCTATATTAACTGCGACTTATTCCACTATAGCAGTCCTCACTCTGCTATAGTGGCACTACTGTAGCGATACCCACCTGCTATGACAGTGTTGACCGCCTTGACTTTCGCTATAGCGGGAATTTCTCTACTATAGCAAAAATTTCTCCGCAATAGCAGTCATCGCCATGGTGCAGTATTAACTCCTATAGTAGTTGACACATAATAGAACCTTAGAAAATCCCCCAAAATTGCTCATTTTACAACCTAGTTCAAATCCTAACATTCCAAACTACCCCTTTCACGTCAACTTAGATATCGGGAGTTTTACTCACCCTACCTCACTTCTGAAAAGTCCTATAGACTCCTTATCATCTTAGCTAAAGGAAAAACTAGCTCAACCTTAAACATTTTACCCAATTCTTTCCCAGATTGCCCTAGAACATACCTCACCCAAAATCTGTCTGAGACTAACATAGCCCAAAATTTACAACTCCCAAACCCAAAAGCTTTCTAGCCTGTTCCTTCGCATGAATAATTTACCCATAATAACAGAACATGTCGTTATAATAACATAGATATATCACTGAAAATTTAATATAATCCTTATCTACGTTGGCATACTTAGTTTTGGAAGATTGTCGTAAGATTCACGCCTTCTCAGTTAACAATAAAACTCCCTATTCATTTACGTGGTAAAGTTTTAGTTCAAGGGCTCATAAAACATAGTTTATAGTTCATAATCATGTTCATCATATCGTAAGTTCATAAAGTTCATTTTTTTTAATGAAAAGAATAAAACATAATTATCGTACTTTCACAATCAATGTCATGAAAATCACGGGATAAGATTATCAACAAAATCTAGGAAATTCATAAAGGAACTCATGATGTTTGTGATGAATTAGCATAGAAAATATACATATCCTTTTCATATTAGAACCCTAGCTCATCTCTTAGAAGAGAATTTCACGAGGTTTAGAAGAAACGTAATATGGAAGAGAGCAATAATGTTTCACACAAAGACATAGTGTAACATACCATAATTGCTCCCAAAACAAGAATAAAATTTGAACTTTGATGAAGAACATCCAATAATTCTATGCTTGAACCTTTACAAAAGTTTTCTTTGAAAATCCTATGATTATAGAGTAGAATTATATTACAGATATAATCATAAGAATACTTAGAATTACTTAGAGTAGACTTACATTGGTGTGAGAAGGTGTTGAGATAAGATAATACCCGAGCTAGGGCTTGAAAATTAGAGAGTAAGGTAAGAGTTCAAAACCTCATATTGGGTCCTATTTATAAACTTAGGGACCAGACTAGGCTTGGGCTTGTCGTGGGATCCATTGCATGTGATAGGTGTCGCTACGTGAGCTCTATCACAGTGAAACTCATCATGGTAGGCATCGTGTTGCATTATTTGTCGTTCCTTGTACTTGGCCATATTTTTACTCCTCATTGCATTTGTTTGTGACATGACCTCCATATCTTCCAACTTAGGTGCAATAGATGTCACATCACGTTCATCATCACAATGAACACTTAGAATTTTCCCTTATCCCATATAACCTTGGTCGTGGAATAACCTCCACTATGACAACTTCATCATGATGGATGTTGTCCTTCCCTCTATCGTGGCCAACACTTAGGCTAAAATTGTGATTTTGGTAAATCAGGCATAACTTTTTGTAATGAACTCGAATCAACAAGCCATTTGATTCATTGAGTCTAAATACAAATGCTATGTAAGATATGCCCATATATTCTTATCAACCGTCATGACCCTTTCAAATTAATCTATAGCTTTTGAGCACAACTAAATTCTCGAGTTCATATCTTATTATCCATTTTCAATGGGTCAACCCTTAGTACATAAGTACGAGGTGTTACTTTATCTCCCTCTTGAGATCATTGTCCTAAAATAAGATTCATGGTTATTTTTTATCCTACAATACATGACATGGGGATCTCTCCCATAACTTTTCTTTTTTAATGATCAGCAATATCATCATTATTATTGTACGCGGATGTACATAGGATTTTAGAGGTAAAGGAATTTAGGCGCAAATCATATGAGACATTTAGACTTATCATAGATGTAATTGTGGGTACATAAATTATGAATGACATGATAAAAGACGAGAGTTCATGAACACAATATAACATAAAACACGAGTTTGTGGATTCATAGAGTAAGGATAAGACCTTTACCTTAAGAATTTTCTTCTCATTCATGGAATAGATGCGGATATTTTGTTTTCATGTATTCTTCGGCGTTCCACGTAGCCTCTTTAACATCTTGATTTCTCTATAGCACTTTCACGGATGCTACTTCTTTTATCCTCAATTTACGAACTTAGCGATCACGGATAGCCAAAGGGACTTCTTCACAAGTCAAACTCTCTTTAACTCCTATATTCTTGATAGGGACAAGAAAGGATGGATCTCCCACACACTTCCTCTGCATTGACACATGAAATGCTGAATACACTAAAATCAACTCTACGGACAATTCCATCTTGTAGGCTACTAGCCCAATTCTTCATAAGATTCTATATGGACCAATGTATATGGGACTAAGTTTCCTCTTCTTTCTAAAATGTATAACTCCCTTCATAGACAAGACTTCAAGAACACTCAATCATCAATATTAAATTCCAAGTCTCTACGTCACATGTTTGAATAGGACTTTTTGTGACTCTTAGTCATCTTAAACTACTCTTGAATCAGTTTAACCCTCTCCATAGCCTGGTGGACCAAGTTTGAGCCTAGTATTTCTGCCTCACCAACTTTAAACTATCTAATATGTGACCTACACCTTCGCCCTTATAGGTCTTCATATAGTGACATCTTAATACTGACATGATAGCTATTATTATAGGCAAATTCAATAAGAGACAAATGATCATCCCAACCACATTTGAAATCTAAGGCTCAAGCCCTTAACTTATTCTTGAGCATCTGAATCATGCGCTCAGCCTGACTGTCTATCTGAGGATGTAAAATGGTACTAAGACTAACTCACGTACCTAATCTTTTCTGAAAATACTTCTAATTTTTTATTTATGAATTGAGCATATTATCAGATATAATGAACACTGGAGTCTAATGCAATCGAAAAATCTCCTAAATGTACAACTTAGCATAATCCTCTGCTAAATCAGTGGTTTTAACTGATACAAAGTGTACTGACTTTGTAAGTTGGTCTACGATCACCCAAATCAAATCATGCTTAAAAAATGAGCGAGGTAAACTTATTACAAAATTCATATTGATCATTTCCTATTTCCATATGGGAAGTTCTATGTCTGCATTAGTCTACTAGGCCTTTAATGCTTGGCTTTAACCTGTTGGATATTTGAATACTTAGCCTGTAACACCCCAAAAATTCTAAGCCTAGAACTAGTCCAAAATCACTAAGTGTAAATCTGTTCAAGTGCCAGACAGGTCCATGAGCCATGGAATAGTCCACGAGCCATGGACTAGGCTCATGAAAATCAGACCAGAGGCCAGCATATTTGGAGTCAGGTTCACGAGGTGGAGTCATAGACCATAGAATAGTCCACAAGCCGTGGACTCCACTTATGGATCTCAGACCTGAGGGTCCTCAATCCCTCAGGAACTATGAACTAGTTCTACAGACTGTGGATGATTCCATGAGTCGTGCACCCAATTCATGGATCTCAGACTTACACCTTGACAAAAGGCCTAGGAACCATAACAGGGTTCTACAAGATGTGGAAGTATCCACGGACAGTGGTTCCCGTCTGTGGAACCTGAGTCACATAATTTTCTGCAGATTTCTAATTTAATTTTAGGGGTATTCTAGACTTTTTCTAGCTCTTTTAAGGCCTAAGATACAACATTTTGACTAGCCTAAACTTTATTTTTAGCCTAAAATTACCCAAACCCCTTTATTCCCTCAGATTACATCGATACTTAGCAAATTTAGGAGAAAAGAAATGCTTCTTCCTCTCAAGAGCAAGCAGAAGGCTCTCCCAAGTTTAGGTCCCAAATCCAAGGATTCTTCCATGGATTCTACCAACAGGTATGTGGGATTTCATCAATGGGTTCCTTTCTCCCATTGAGTCCCTAACTACAGTCAAGTTCTTAAGTTTTTAGATTAGTTGTTCAGACCTCGGGTTCCCAAGTTCTATGAATTCTTTGTATTTTAGTTTCCATTGTTGTGTTGGGAACCCATTATATATTTTATTGAGAACCTAATATAGTTGTAAATTTAGAATTTTATAACCCTAGCATGTTGTTAATTTCAGTACTTTAAACTCATGCATGATAGTCATATATTTTAGTCAGTCAGGCTTCATGAGTAGAATGCTATCATTTTTCAGTATCAGTATTATTATGCATTCTCAGAATAATCAGTATTTGAGCTTTCCAGTATATCAATTTGTATTTATCACTTGCTTATTCAGTTGGGAGTAGACTTAGCACTTAATGGATGAAGGGATGAAGGCTTACCCATCAATTTAGGCTGAGACCTTTAGTAGAAGTCCCTAAGTCCCAAAACTACAGTGCCACCGTAGGTTCTAAAGGGGTCACCCATCAGTTCAGGCTTGATACCCTAGTCCCTTGTTGGACACCAGATTAGTGGATCCACGCCAGTTTATGTTTGTACCATTTGCATGGTATGAATACCCTCTCATCCAGGGTTACAGGTTGACCCCATAGTTAGCTCAGCTTGGGGTATGTCATTAACAGTAGCTCCCACAATTTAGATTCAGTATTTACATGGACCTTGTATTCAGTATTCTGTTATTCAGTTAAGTTTAATATTTTACACTTCATGTTAAATACTTGGGCCTTGCATCAATTTATCTTTCAATTTGTATTTCAGTATATCTTCCATGTTCAGTACCTATGCATACAAGTTTGCGTATATCTAGCATGTTGAGTCTATTCAAAGTACTGACGTATACTTTTGTGCTACATCTTATCATGATGTAGGTTCAGGCACTCAGTATTCAGACCACGCGTAGTGCGATTCTCCAATTCCTATTCAACAGCTCAGTGGTGAGTCCTCATAGTTTGAGGACAATATTTATGCTTATTTATTCAGTAGTCATTTGTATTTTTTTTCCAGACTTTTAGAGTTAGCTGGGGGTTTGTCCCATCAACTCACTTCAGATCAAGGCTTTCAAATATAGTATTAGTTTCAGCATTTGTAGTCAGTGTCTATGTCAGACTTTTATTATTTTATATATATTCAGATGACTATTGGATTATTTTCCAAATCTATTTGTTAAACAACTTATCTTTCGCACAGTTAGTATTTTATTATGAAATATTTAGTTATGCCAGACCATGGGTTAGCTTGGGGTCACTTGTGACACTAAGTACCATGTTGCATTTAGGGGGTAGCCTCGGGGTGTGACAAACTTGGTATCAGAGCATCATGTTCAAGTGTCCTAGGGTATCTGAAAGCTGCATCAAGTAGAGTCTTCTTCATGAGTGTGAAGTGCACCACGTTTATGGGCTTTAGAGTATGAACTCAATTTAATCCCCCCTAACTCGTACTCTTTGCATTATAGAAAATGCCTCCCAGAAGAGTGAACGAAAGGGGAAATAGAAATAGAAATAGGAACCAGTAAGCACCACCAGCTCCAACAGACCCTTTGAATTAGCAAGTCACTCATGCTGAGTTCAGGGATGCTTTTAAAGTGCTGGCTCAAGCCATAGCTACTTAGGTGAATCAACAGGATGTGGCACCAGCTCCATCACAAAATAACTCTGCAGCAGCTAGGGTCTGAGATTTCACTCGAATGAATCCTCCAGAATTTTATGGCTCTCAGGCTGAAGAGGATCCACATGGATTCCTTGACGACATCTAAAAGGTTACAGAGATTATTAGTGTCACCCTGGTTGAGAGTGCAAACTTATACACTTATCAGTTGAAGGGAGTAGCTCACGTCTGGTATAAGCAATACAAAGAAGCTAGAGGTGTAAATGCAGGTCCACTGGATTGGAATCAATTTAAAACTGCTTTTTTAGATAGGTTCTTCCTACTTGAGCTCAGGAAAGACAAAGTTCAGGAGTTTATAAATCTAAGGCAGGGAAACATGAGTGTGAAAGAGTATTCTCTCAAGTTTACTCAACTGTAAAAATATGCTCTGGTAATGGTAGCTGACCCCAGAGCCCGTATGAACAAGTTCATGGATATCTCCAGGTTGATGACTTATGCCCAGCAGATTGAGGAGGAGAAAATCAAGAAGAGAGGCAAAGATAGCAAGAGGGCTAGAACAAGTGACTTTGGTTATTCTCAGCAGAGGTCAGATGGTGGTAATCACTCTTAGTTCTGCCACAAATCTTTAGCTCCAGCCCTATCCTCTGCTAGTGCCCAAGTTCAGACAGGATAGATGGGATATGGCACCAGGCTCCAAGTCCCAAGGTAGTGTCACTAGTGGGCGCACTCATCCAGTTTGCAAGAAGTGTGGTAGGAACCACCAAAGGGAATGTATGAAAGGGAGTGGAAATTGTTTTAGGTGTGGTAAGCAAGGCTACAGAATGAAGGAATGCCCACAAAATCAGGCTAACTCCACAGTAGCTCTAGCAAGTCAACTGAATCATCAGGGTGCCTCATCCAGTGCAGGTGGAGGTCAGCGCCAAAATAGGTTATATGCTTTTCAGACTCGATAGGACCAAGAGGATTCTCTTGACGTGGTCACGGGTATGTTACAAGTCTTTCATCTGAATATTTATGCATTGTTAGATCTCAGAGCTACACTCTCTTTTGTGACTCCCTATATAGCAGTAAACTTTGGTGTCAGTCTAGAAATCCTCTTAGAACCCTTCTCAGTCTCTACTCTAGTTGGTGATTCAGTCACAGCTAGACGGGTATACAAAAATTACCCGGTCACAGTTTCTCAGAAAGTCATCTCAGCAGATCTTGTAGAGTTAGAAATGACTGACATCGATATTATTCTAGGCATAGACTGGTTATATTCTTGTCATGCCTTAGTCAATTGTAGAACCAGAATAGTTTGGTTCCAGTTTCCAAATGAACCAGTCTTAGAATTGAAGGGTAACACCTCAGTGGCTGTAGGATGATTTGTCTCCTACCTTAAGGCCTGAAAATTAATTTCCAAAGGTTGTATTTATCACCTTGTTCCAGTTAACGATTCATACTCTGAGACCCCAACTCTTGAGTCAGTCCCAGTGGTTAATGATTTTCCATAAGCGTTCCCAGAAGATCTGCCCGAAGTTCCTCTCGAATGGGAAATTGACTTTGGAATAGATCTTCTTCCAAATACCCAGCCTATCTTAATTCCACCTTACACAATGGCTCAAGCTGAGCTTAAGGAATTGAAGGAACAATTGAAATACCTTCTGGATAAGGGCTTCATCAGACCCAACATCTCTCCATGGGATGCTCTAGTCCTTTTCGTGTGTAAGAAATATGATTCACTCAGGATGTGTATCGACTACCATCAGTTGAACAAAGTCATAATCAAGAATAAGTATCCCATCTCCAGGATTGATGACTTGTTCGACCAACTTCAGGGTACCAGTTGATTTTCTAAAATAGATCTCAGATCCGACTATCATCAGCTAAGAGTTAGAGATTGTGACATTCTAAAGATAGCCTTCAAAACTCGGTATGGTCACTATGAATTTATAGTTATATCTTTTGGACTAACGAATAATCCTACAACTTTCATGGATTTAATGAACATGATGCTTAAGTAGTATTTGGACATGTTCACCATCGTCTTCATCAATGATATACTGGTATATTCTTAGGGTAAGGAGGAGCATGCAAATCACTTAAGGATTGTGCTGTAAACTTTCAAGGATCACCAGCTATTCACCAAGTTAAATAAGTGTGAATTCTGGTTGAGGTTAGTTGCTTTCCTTGGTCATGTGGTGTCTAGTGAGGGCATCCGAGTTAATTCACAGAAAATAGAGGCAGTGAAGAACTGGCCTAGACCTACCTCTCTGACAGACATTAGAAGCTTCTTGGGTTTACCTACTTGTTATATGAGATTTGTTGAATGATTCTCATCCATAGATGACCCATTGACCAGATTGACTCAGAAAAAGGTTATGTTCCAGTGGTTAGAGGAATGTGAGAAAAATTTCCTAGAGTTAAAGATTAGGTTGACCACAACTCCCATTTTAACTCTACCAAAGGGTTTAGATAGTTTTGTTGTGTATTATGATATATCCAGAGCCGTCTTGGGTTGTGTCTTGATGCAGCATGGCAAGGTTATCTCTTATGCCTCCAGACTGCTTAAGATTCACGAGAAGAATTATCCGACTCATGACCTTGAGCTTGTAGCAGTAGGTTTTACTTTAAAGATTTGGAGACACTACTTGTATGATGTCTATGTGGACGTGTTTATAGACCATAAGAGCCTCCAGTAAGTGTTCACCCAGAAAAAGTTGAATCTTTGTCAGAGGAGATAAATCAAATTCCTCAAGGACTATGGTATGAATGTGCTCTACCATTCAGGTTAGGCCAATGTAGTGGTTGACCCCCTCAACAGACCGTCTATGGGTAGTATGTCACATGTTGAGGAAGAAAAAAAGGAATTAGCTAAGGATGTTCATAGGCTCGCTCACTTAGGGGTTTTCCTTACAGACACAACAAATAGCGGTGTGATAGTCCAGAGTGGGTCAGAATCTTCTTTAGTTGTTGAGGTGAAAGAGAAGCAAGACGTTGATTCCATCTTACTTTAGTTAAAAGGTGTGGTCCATCAGCAGAGGGTAGAGGTTTTCTCCCAAGAGGGAGATGGTGTGCTTCGCTACCAGGGTCATTTATGTGTTCCTAATGTGGATAAGTCAACGCAGTGGATCCTGACAGAAGCCCATAGTTCTAGACATTCTATTCATCTCGGTGCCACCAAGATGTACCATGATCTATGAGAAATCTATTAGTGGAATGGCATGAAGAGGGACATCACAGATTTTGTGGCTAAGTGTCCCAATTGTTAACAGGTGAAAGTAGAACATCAGAGACTGAGAGGTGTGATTCAGGATATTAGCATTCCTACTTGGAAGTGGGAAGTGATCAATATGGAATTTATTATGGGTTTACGTTGCACTCGTAGACAACATGACTCCATTTGGGTGATAGTGGACAGGGTGACTAAGTCAGCTCATTTTTTGGCTATCAAGACCACAGATTCAACTGAGGATTATGCAAGACTTTACACCTGTGAGATAGTCATATTGCATTGGGTTCCCTTATCTATCATCTCAGATAGGGTCACCTAGTTTACATCTCACTTTTGGAGATCATTTAAGAAAGGTCTTCGTACTCAGGTAAACCTCAGTACAACATTTATCCGAAGACATATGGTCAGGCAGAGTTTACCATTTAGACCTTAAAGGATATGTTGATGGCTTGTGTGATCGATTTCAAAGGAAGTTGGGATGATCACTTATCCCTCATAGAGTTTGCCTACAATAATAGTTTCCATTCCAGTATTCAGATGGCCCTGTATGAGGCCCTTTATGGGCGTGGATGTAGGTCACCCATTGGCTGGTTTGAAGTAGGTAAAGCAGCCTTGATTAGGCGAGATTCGGTTCATGATGCTATGGAGAAAGTTCAGCTCATTGGAGAATTATTAAAACTTCCCAGAGTCATCAGAAGTCCTATGCACTTGTGAGGTGAAGGAACTTATAGTTCGAGATTGATGATTAAGTTTTGCTGAAGGTGTCACCCATGAAGGGTGTGATGAGATTTGGCAAGAAAGGGAAGCTCAGTCCCAGATATGTATGTCCTTACATAATCTTGAAGAGGGTTGGTAATGTGGCTTATGAGTTAGAGTTGCTAGCTGATCTAACAGCGGTTCATCCAGTCTTCCATGTCTCTTTGTTGAAAAAGTGTGTTGGCGATCTGGCATCGATTATGCCATTAGAGAGTGTGGGTGTGAAGGATAGTCTCACCTATGAAGAGGTTCCAGTTTAGATTCTTGACCGTCAGGTTCGTAGGTTGAGAAATAAGTAGGTCGCTTCAGTGAAAGTTCTTTGGAGGAATCAGTCCATTGAAGGAGCTACTTGGGTAGCAGAAGCAGCCATGATGGCCAAGTACCCCCACCTCTTCCCTTCCGACCCAGTTTCATCTTGAGGTAATAGTTCCCTCCAGCTTCCCAGTTTACTCATGTGTAATGTAGTCTCAATATCATGTTTCTCAGTTATTCCTGTATTTTCAGCATGCTTTCATTTACTTAGCACTCAATTCAGTTAGAATTAAGCTTCTTAGAACTTATTTGGTAGGGATTGTAGCTTTTTTCCTCCAAACTCAGCTCGTTTAATCTTCATTCAAGGATGAATGATCCCAATGGGGAGATACTGTAAAACCCCATAAATTCTAAGCCTAGAATCAATCTAAAATCACTAAGTATGAAACTATTCAAGTGCCAATCAGGTCCACAAGCCAGATCTATGAACCGTGGAACAGTCCATGAGATGTGGACTGGGCTCCTGGAAATTAGACCAGAGGCCAACATATTTGGGGTCAAGTTCACGAGGTGGAATCATGGATCGTGCATCAGTCCATGAGCCATGGAGTCCACTCGTGGATCTAAGACTTGAGGGTCCTCAATCCCTCAAGAACCACGAACTGGTTCTATGGACCGTGGATGGTTCCATAAATCGTGAACTTGGTTTGTGGATCTTAGACCCGCAGCTTGACAAAAGTCCCAGGAACAACGACATGGTTCTATGGGCTTGGAAGAATCCACAGACTGTGGTTCCCGTTCGTGGAACCTGAGTCTCCAAATTTTCTGCAGATTTCTAATTTAATTCTAGGGGTATTCTAGACTTTTCCTATCACTTTTAAGGCCTAAACTACAATATTTTGACTAGCCTAAACTTGATTTTTAGCCTAAAACTACCCAAAACCCCTCATTCCCTCCGATTACATCGATACTTAGCAAAATTAGGAGAAAAGAAATGCTTCTTCCTCTCAACAACAAGCAGAAGGCTCTCCCAAGTTTAGGCCCCAAATCCAACGATTCTTCTGTGGATTCTACCAACATGTATGTGGGATTTCATCAATGGCTTCCTTTTACCCATTGAGCCCTAACTACAGTCAAGTTCTTCAGTTTTCAAATTAGTTCTTCAGACCTAGGTTTCCCAAGTTCTATGATTTCATTGTATTTCTATTTAGGCTGAGACCTTTAGTAGAAGTTCCTAAGTCCCAGAACTACGACGCCACCATAGTTTCTAAGGGGGTCACCCATTTGTTCAAGCTTGACACCCTAGTCCCTTGTTGGAAATCAGATTAGTGGATCCACACCAGTTTATGTTGGTACCCTTGGCAAGGTATGAACACCCTCCCATCCAGGGTTACAGGTTAGCCCCATAGTTAGCTCAGCTTGGGGTATGTCGGTTAAAAGTAGCTCACACAGTTTAGATTCAGTATTTGCATGGACCTTGTATTCAGTATTCAGTTATTCAGTTCAGTTCAGTTCAGCATTTTACCATTCATGTTAAATACTTTGTCCTTGCATCAGTTTATCTTTCAGTTCATGTTTCAGTATATCTTCCATGTTCAGTATCTATTCATAAAGGTTTGCATATATCTCGCATTCTTAGTATATTCAAAGTACTGACGCATACTTTTATGCTACATCTTATAATGATATAGGTTTAGGCGTGCAGTATCTGGACTGCGCATAGTGCAATTCTCCAGTACCTATTTATGAGCAGCTCAGTGGTGAGTCCTCATAGTTTGAGGATGATATTTATGCTTATTTATTCAGTAGTCATTTGTAGTTTTCAGACTTTTAGAGTTAGCTGGGGGTTTGTCCCAGCAACTTAGTTCACATAGAGGCTTTCAGACATAGTATTAGTTTCAGCTTTTGTAGTCAGTGTCTACGTTAGACTTTGATTATTTTTATATATATTCAGATGACTATTTGATTACTTTCCAAACCTATTTATTAAACAACTTAGCTTCCACACAGTTAGTATTTTATTATGAAATGTTTAGTTATGCCAGACCATGGGTTAGCCTGGGGTCACTTGTGACACTAAGCACTGTGTTGCTTCTAGAGGGTAGCCTCGGGGTATGACATAGCCATAAAATCCACTATCTTTTTCATCATATAATTCCACCTATAGATCTCCACAAGATTGTGATACATCTTTGTAGAACCTGGGTGAATAGAGTCCCTAAAGCTATTCGCCTCTGCCATAATTCTTTCTCAGAGTCCATATACATATAGAACACATAGCCTTTGTACCTTAAAGTATCACCTCCCCATTTTTCGGAAGTCATAGTCTTGTGCATGAGAAATCCTTCCTTTAACTGAAGCAAGAAAGGATCATTAAATTGCTTCTCTTTCACTTCTGTCACCAAGGGCGATTCTGCCCTATTCTGACTAACTAAACCACCATCCTCCGAGTCCAAAAGTCAAAAACCTTAGGCATGATAATATATGAAAATATCATGTTATCTCCCTATTGTATCCTCTAACATAAGCCAGACATCCCATAGATAGTCAGCTAAGAGCATCGGCTACTATATTTGCCTTCTCTAGATGATAAGGAATATTAATGTCATAATCATTGAGTAACTCAACTCATCTCCTTTGCCTGAGATTCAACTCCTGGTACTTGAAAATTTATTGGAGACTCTTATGTTCAGTGTAGATGTCAACATAAACTCCATATAGGTAGTTACACTATATATTTAATGCAAACACTATTGCTTAAGCTATTTGGAAGCATAAGCTACTACCTTATCATGTTGCATCAAGACACATTCGAGATCAATTCCTGAAGCATCACAATATACTATGAACCCATTGGTTGTCTATAGTAGAGTCAACATTGGAACAAAAGTCAACTTAGTTTTCAACTCTTGGAAACTTTTCTCATATGCATCTTACCTTTGGAATTTGGTCTTCTTATGAGGAAATTTAGTCAACGGATCAAAAATAAAAGAGAATCCCTATATATAAATATTTGATAATACCTTACAAAACCTAAGAAACTGCTGATCTCCATTGACATCGTGGGTCTTGGTCAATTCTTCACTGACTCATTTTTTTTGGGAATCTACCTTGATAGCCATGCTAGAAACTACATATACTAAGAATGCTATGGACTTCAGCCAAAATTCATACTTTGAAACTTAGCATAGAATCCGCAATCCTGAAGTGTCTGCAACACTAAACTGAGATGGCTTGCATGCTCACCCTCACTCCTTGCGTATACCAAAATATCATCAATAAATATGATCATGAATAAATTGAGATAAGACTTGAAAATTATGTTCATAAGGTCCATGAAAGTTGTTGGATCATTCACCAACCCAAAATACATCACAAGAAATTAAAAGTGTCCATATCTGGTTATGAAAGTTTTCAAAATATATTTTTCTTTAGCCTTTATCTGATGGTAACCTGAGCTAAGGTCAATCTTGGAAAAGCACTAGGCACCTTGAAGTTGATTGATCAAGTCATAAGTTAGTGGAAATGGATATTTATTCTTAATTGTAAATTCGTTCAACTACCGGTAATCAATACACATTCTTAGCGATCCATCCTTCTTGTACAAATAAGACTGGTCCACCCTAAGGTGAGACACTTGGACTAATAAATCTCTTATCAATGAGATCTTTCAATTTGTTTAACTTTGTTGGATCTATCCTATATGGTTGAATTGATATTGGCTTAGTATCATGATGAAAATCAATTTCAAAGTCAATCTCCCTATTGAGGTAATTCTTGGAAGTTTATATGGAAACACTTCCAGATACTCATTAACATCTGGCATGGACTAAAAAATTGATGCCTCAATATATGTATCCCTTACACACACTAAGTAGTACAAGCAACCATTGGAAATTAACTTCCTCGCCTTAAGGTATGAAACAAATTTATCTTAGGTATCACTATGCTCAATTGTAGAACTAAAGTAGTTAAATTCCAATTTCCTAATGAACGAGTCTTAAAATAGAAGGGTGACAACCAGTTCATGCCTATAAAGATGTCAAAAGCGACCATTTTTAATTCAACTAAGTCAGCTATAGTATCTCTATGACACACTGTAACCATACAACCCCTATAAACCTATGTATTGATAACTAACTCACCAACATAAATAGACACAGAAAATGGTTCACATATATGTTCAAGATCTATCCCGAACATTTTAGCAATAAATGGTTACGTTATGATAAAGTAGATCCAGTATCTATAGGAGCATAGACATCAAGGGTAAAGACTGTAAATATAGCTATGATGACAACTAGAGTGTCATAACCGAGACTATTTCCTGGGTGGGACTAATACCTGATGCCATTGTTGGCCCGATCATACCCTTAGTCTGGCATACTACTAGAACATATGCTGAAAGATAAGAATTAGCACTAAAAACATCTGATGAATGTAAAGCTTTATATCAAAGTAAAGTACTTTATGAAAATGACTTAAGGGTCAACTAAATTCTGAACATGAATCTGAACTCACTGATCAAACTAGCTATCTATGTATCTATGAAGCCTCTAAATTGAGTATGAATACTGAATATCGATAAAAGGTCCCCAGTCTATTTTTTAAGCAATATAAGCTGCTTAAATAATTTACAGACTAAGCCCTTGGGAGTAATGAGGGCTCACCCAAAGATTAAAACATTGAGCCTAGTAAAGTGTCTAATCAAGTACCTGAGTACCTGAGTCTGTATCATAGAAAGATACAACACCAAATGGTGTAAGTACATGGAATATATTGTGTGTAAAATAGCTGAATGAAACATAGCATAAGCATGGCTATATAACTGAAAAACTGAGATATACATAGGATGTATGACAAGATCATGAAATAAACTAAGTACGAGAATATATATGATGGTCTCAATATCTGAAATATAATATAAGTTGTACGTCTAGATCATAAGGTAACTGAATATCTAAAAGGTAGTGTAAACTGTATGGCTAAATCATGAGGTAAGCTGAACATCTGAAATATAAGAAATGTTGTATAACTAAATCATATGCTAAGCTAAACATCTAAGACATGAATAGAGTGCATAACAAGATCATGAGGAAACTGAGTAATGAGACAACACATTCTGATTCTCTAAACTACAATGTAACTGAGCAACTGAAATCATAAGGGTAACTGAATATCTGAAGCATAAGCTATTTGAATAACTGAGTCATAAGAAATGACTAAAAGAAAATATTTTTGGAAGACTTTTCTTAAAACTGGAGGCCTTGGCCAAAATCATCTTTCTTGAAAATTAACTAAGTTATTTTGTTGCGGAGTTTCTTACAACCGACATACACCATGTGTGTTTATGATGTCCAATCTCTAACCTGATTGGGGAGCTGTCCTATGCCTTGCCAGGGCATAAGGTGTAATTGGACTGAACTATGGATCCATAATCAGCCCTTACTCGGGGTGTAAGAGGAGTCATACGAACCTATGACACAATCATATCCTACGCTGGCATACATAGTTTTGGGGCATGTATTATCTGAAATCATACCCTTCTTGGTTAACAAAGTCCTCCTAAAACATACAATATGCTCATACTGTAATCTTTAAAAAGAACTGATAATCCTACTGTAGAGCCTTGCACTCAAAATTATATGAAGATCATGCTAGTGAGCCTTGTGCTCTAAATCATATAAAAATCATGCTAGTGAGTCTGGTGCTCTAAATCATATGAAAATCATGCTAGTAAGCCTAGCACTCTAAATCGTATGAAAATCACGAGTCTAGGTTTTAAGACAAACATTCATTTCAAATCATGCATAAAATCATAAGGTAAAATTTTAAAAAATCCATGAGATAGATTTATAAACATAAGATAGATTTGTAAACATGAGGTAGACTCATAAACATAAAATAGGTTTATAAACATGATATAGGAACAAACTCCAAAATTCTAATACATTCATGGACACTTCAAGGAACTTTTGTCATGAGTGTAATGATTATTTCCCTAGTGTGGTGAGTGATTTGGATTCGAATCATGTTCATAAGAAACTCCTATCATCAAGTTAAGTTGCAAGCACCTCACCCAAGTAAGTTTTCATGTAAGACTAAATTAGGGTCAACTTCAAACGACCATTGATCCTAGAATATAAAGAGTTAGGTGGCCTATTACCTACTAAATTAAAGGTTTTTAAGTCTTCTTTCAATGCCACCAACCGCGCATTAATCCAAGTCAGGAGTAAAAGGTTATGGGTATTTTACTGCAGCACTGTCAGTGACTATGGACGGGATGACGAACCATGATTCAGAACCATTGTCCATACTGTGGCTCATGATTTCTGACTTGAACCTTAAAATTTTAATCTTCAAAACCACTGGTTGGTTCATGACCTGTATTCCAAAACCACGGTCCATAGAGTGATCTGTGGTTTGTCAAAATTCAGCTTTTCTTCCCCAATTTCTATGAGAGACTTGATGGGTCATCATTTTGAATGATGGTCCATCCTGTAACCCGTGGAATCATGTTCAGAGAGGTACCAAATCCTTTAAATTCCACGAGTGGGTTGACTATCTGTCAACCCATTCCATGACCCATCCTTCCATTCGTAATTGCTGAGGTTCAGAGGATCCTCATTTCCTGAAGTTAAAACCACGAGTCACAGGATGGTCCATTGTTCAGAATCATAGATCGTAGAGTGACTCGTGGAATGGAATTCCATTAGACTCCCAAATGTGTTTCCTAGAACCACGGACCAGAGGATGGTCCATCATTCACTTTGACGGTCCATAGACTGACTTGTGGTCCCTGAAGCCGGGTCATTTTTATCTGTTTTTCCAAGTTTAAGTTCAGGGGTATTTTTGTAACTTCCCACTCTTTTAACTCCTATACTAAGTCATTTTAAGCCTATTTAGAAGGGTTTTTATTCCCACTTGGCCTAAGTTCTCTCCCATTCTTTCAATCAAGTTCCAAAAGAAGAGAAGGAGTTCCATCGTCTCAAGCTTCAAGTTAGTGTTTCATCTCCAAGTCTCCATCCTCAAGTCCCAAGTTAAGAAAGTTTCAAGTTCAGGTATGTGGGTATTCAATAAGGGAATTTCTTCACCCTTTTGCCCAATAACCCCAACCTTCTAAATTGACTTTATGAATTTCTAAATTAGGATTCTTACCCAATTCTCATGGGTTCTTTTATAAATTGTTTACCCATGATTCTTCTATGAATTCTAACTCTAAATTGCATGATTTTGCATGGATTTTTATAGATGGTTTTCTATAAATGATTTGAAGACTAACCTTTGTCCAATTTGTAAATTTATTATAAAATCAGCTTATTAGCATCAATTTATGTTTTCTCATCTTTTACCCATGACCCATATGTGATTCCTTAAGTGTTTTCAAATGCCCATGCATTGAGAACGATTTCTAGCATGACTTCACCCTATGAGATGTTTTCAAGCAAAAACCCTATTTTTGATAATATAGAAAGCTATGAAAGTATTGAGTAAGTTTCTTCATGATTTTTCTACAAGTACGATGAATAAGGCATGTTTTTAAATATATAATTTTTAGCATATGATAAAGAGATTAGGCTCATAGCATTATATTCATGATTTGTATGACATCCTGATGTTCCATTAATGCTCATGAACTATTTTCCAAACCAAAGTTTGTGAGTTGTATGATGATCCGGGTTTGCCAATACGATTATGATTATAAGTAAGATTTTACATAGATTTGCCATAAAAATATATGAGCGACATAGGGCCTTCTCTAATAGGGAAAAGCCTTCCATTTCCGTCAAATGACCCGGCCTCCCCTGGCTCTTCCACCATCCGGGCTCCCTTTCCATGTTTTTGGAGTAGTATTTAGCACCGAGTTGGATGGGGTGAGATTGCCCTTAGTCCCAGATCTACGTACCACCGAAGGTGCCCTCTGTGGCTTATGACAAGATCCTGATATGATAAGGTTCTAACTTTGGCCAGTTAGGATAACCTTTTTTGGTGCAGATGAATGATACTGAACTCCATGTAGATCATCATGGCTTATATCGGTTAAGAGAAATTCTCATATGAATATTTTCAAGCTTTTACATTATATGATATTCTATTTTGAAGCTGGGTTTATTGTTTTATTACTTATGTTCAAACTTCAATATTTATTGTGATTTCTTGTATTTATGCATGAACTTAGTTTTAAGCATGAATTCAAGTATATTTTATCATAACATATGCATATCTCACTTACTCAGAACATTCCATAGTAGTGACCGCATACTTTTTTGCGTTGCATCTTATTATGATGTAGATTTTGTAGCCCGCTCCCCAGTCCGTGGCTAGTAGATCAACAGCACATCCGGTCAGCTTGGTGAGTCCTCCTCCTTCGAGGACTTGGAGTTTAGTTTCACTTCAGTATTTAGATTATGTATTTTGTATTTCAGTATTTAGAGTTAGCTGGGGGCTTGTCCTAGCAACTCGCCAGTAGTAGAGGCTTTCAGACATAGGGTCAGATATTCAGTTGTACTTAGATTGTCATTCTTAGACTTTTATTTATATAGTGGATTGAGTTGCTCATTACTTCAGTTAAGTTTCTGTTCTTATGTTTTGTTCAGTTTTTAATTCATGCTAATGCTAGAGGGTTATGTTGAGATCACTTGTGAACTTGGGTCCCGTGTTACATCTAGGGGGTAGGCTCAGGGCGTGACCACTTATGATCTTTGGTCCCGTGTTACGTCTAAGGGGTAGGCTCAGGGCATGACAAACTTGGTATCAGAGCATCAGGTTCAAAAGTCATAGGGTGGATGAAAGCTGCATCAAGTAGAGTCTCTTTCATGGGTGTGAAGCGTGCCACACTTATGAGAGGGAGGCTATGAGATGTTTTAGGAAAAACTTCACTTCTTTCATGTTCACTATCGTGCGATAGAGTTTGACTCTATTTACCCTTCTAGTCCATTTTGTATGCATTTCAGATAATGTCTCCGCAAAGAAACCCCACAAGAAATGCTAATATGACTACTCCAGATCATGATATTACGAATGCGGAATTTCGTGAAGCCATCTGTATGTTGGCTCAAGACATGACAACTCAGTTGAATGAGAAAGAGAAACTAAAGAAGAGGAAGTGGAAGGACAAGAAGACCAGAACATGGAACCAATCATCTTTCTAGCAGAGGTTATTCAGACTAACCCTATCTTTAGTTGGCACACTTGCCCTCGATTCTCTGTCTTGTCACTATAGGGCTTCCAGGACCTTAAGGTACTGATAACGCCCAAATTACACCTCAATTAAGAAGCATAAGAGGTTGTCTTCAAATATAGAACCCAACAAAGGTTGGGGTCGATCCCACAGAGAATAAGGTGCAAATTAAGTCATTAGTGAATTAGATGACTAATAATCAATAGTTTCCGGTAATGGGGGGTTTTCTAGTGATTAATCTTTTATTGCTACTTGAATATTTCAAATAGTAAACAATGAACTTTTATGAGTAAAAATCAATATGATAGGTGAACTAGGGATGTGTTCACCATGGCTTCACAAACAACATCGAGTTAGAGTTCAACCGGGTTCTTTTAATATGCCTAATACGAAGTAATTGAAATCGTTCTTACGTCTAAATGTTTCTCAACCAAATAGACGCATTATATTTTCAATTCTCTCAAACTTGAAAGGATTACAACTACAAAAATCAATTTATACCCCAAGTAGATTAACCTCTCTTGAGCGTCAATCATTAGACGGGAGTTAGTAGTCCCGAATCCTTGTTGTTAATCCAATTTTCATGGTTTTAATTCCTTTGTTCAAGCAAATTAAACCTAGACTTGTTCTAATGTTTGCAACCATTAGAAAACGTTAAAAATATAAGATTAACAACATACTATGTAATATGTATTAAACCCAATCTCATAAGAACCCTAAATCGTTACTACGCCATGGCTCCCACAACCCTAGTTATGGGAGTTTTAGCACTCATAAATAAAGAAGAATAAAAAGCAATGATATTCACAATAGAAGAAAAATCCTTACAAGATATGAAAACACACTTCAATTCTTCAATGGAACTTGAGCAAAAAATCCTAAGAAGTACGAACAAATGATAGAAGCCGTCTGTTGTTGTTTGAGCACTACTAATGCTCAAAAATACGCAGAAAAGAAGTACAGGAAAAATACCCTAAGAGTCCTATTTATAGGCAATTAGAAATTAAATCCGTATTGGTCTAGGCAAGAAAAGTCGCGTCCAAAAAATGGACTCCAAAATGGTCCATTTTGATCCACAATGGACCATTTTCTGGACCGTTGTAACTCCCAAAGTTAGCCAACATTCTGCTTCTGGAAACGGTTAAAGAAACGGTCTATTTTTTTGGAAAATGGTCCGTTGTCTTAACCGTTTTATTTCCCAATACTTGTCGTCCTTCTATTTCAAGTTGACGACTCTAGTGTAAATCGTATTTGGAAAATGAGTTTTATGTACGACTCATCATGTGAGTCTTCACAAGGAACCAGTTGAGCCATTTTTAGCATGTTTTTCTCCTCTTTCCATATTAGTTCTCTTCCCTGCAAATACAACACAAAACCCTCAAAAACAACAATGGTTGCTTGAAAACTCACGATTATTCTTAGCTAACAGAGTCAAATATGCCATAGAATGCTGGCACATCATCACCCTCAACTTAAAAAGTTTTCTTGTCCTCAAGAAACATGACAACAAAAACAAAAGAGACGACTCAACTAAGAATACAAACACATGTCTCTAGTAAATCATGGCCATTCAACAGTTTATTCAATTTAAATCTAGCCCCCCCGGTAACACACAAATGTATGAAAATCTAACTTGTAAGGATCCAAAAATGTCATTTTGGTATGATAGAATATTCTACATACACACACACGGCTATCCCAACAATCAGTAGATAATACAGAAAACTCAGTTCCCTCACCACAAAGAAGTCCCACACAAAAAATTTGGGACTAAATAAGATGCTCATGCTCACAAATGATTTCAAATAGTGCATATGCGATACCATAGGCTTGCCCTTGCTATCCTATTTCAGTTTTTCAAAAAGTCGCTCAGGATCACTACAAGACTTGTTATGGCTTGTAATGAGGCTTCCGGTGCAGGTAGGATATATTTGGAGAATAGTGACTAAACCCTCCTTATAATCATTGACCTATTATTTCCATTCAACCTTTTTCCATCCACTCTTAATCACCTTTGATTTCCTTATTTCTTGCTACAGGTGTGGCCTTTTTAACTTGATAACTCTTTTTCTTTCTTTTTCACTTATTTTTTAGTTCTTTTTCTATCTTTTCATTTGGCACACACCTGCACTTTCTATCCCAACAACAACCAATTAAGTACAACCCCATTTTTCTTATCATGTACCTCTACAGTAGACACCCTCAACTTAGGATAATTGCCTGAGTTGAGGTGCACGATGTCCAAGAAGGGACTATGGCCAAAATAGAGACTCAAAGTGAAAAGGATAAGGTAAGAGGTTATCGGAAGAACAAAGTTAAGTTTTGCTCAAACATGGATCAAAAGGGTTATTTACATTTGGATGGTCTTTTAGGCTAAGTGGACTACACGACAAAAAAGGGCCTGTGATTCTTTCCTAAGAAACTAACTTCGAACTTAACAAAATAGGCCGGGCAAGTTCTAGATGCATGCACAGAGTAAGAGTTTATAACAATAATCTCACACATACTTGGCACCAAGAACCATACCACTACCAACTATCAAAACTACAGCTCGGCTTAAGCACAATTATTTCAATCACAACCACACAATGACATTTAGGGATCCAGAATAGTTAATCAGTTCAAACATAAGTACAAATTCAACATTTTTTGGAGGGAGCTCATTTTTAGTTCAACTTGCAAAAAGCCATGCTTGCTATAGACACCACAACACAACACAAACAAAATTAAGACGACAACTTAAACATGCCGGTTCTACTAGATAACACACCGAGAAAAAAGAAACACGACAACAAAAACCATCGATGGTGATAGACTCACAGGTATCCCAACACCCTCAACTTAGACTCATGCATTATCCCCAATGCGTATATGTGAAAGCTAAAACTGTGAGAGAAAGGAATACCTGTGAAGCCCTTAGGCCTCAGAGTCTGGGATAATGTCGGAGATCGTCAGGGTCTCCGAGATAGGAGCAGTATCTGGAAGAGGTGTAAGAAACATCAGCCAGTTGAGCTCCAACTTTCTCTTTTATCGGCTCCTCTGCTATTCGAGACAGCTTTTTTACTCTTTCTAACTCCTTTTCTTTGTTGGTTCTCTTGGGGTGTTTTCTTTTCCTTGATTTTTTCTCACCGCCTTCTTCTATAGGTTTCTCTTTCATAACAACTAGGGTCTCAACAACACCCTTTTCGTTAATATGCACATAAATAGGGGCTTCATCAATAACATTGATAATCGAGACCACCGTCATGTCTCTCGGTGGCTTTATCGATTTACACACATCAAACTTGACCAATTGATTATTCAGTCTGAATATCAGTTCATTTCTTTCCATGTTGACTAACACTCTTGCAGTGGCTAACAATGGTCGTCCCAAAATGATGGGAACTTCGAAGTCCATTTTGCAATCGAAGATCACAAAGTCAGCTGGGAATATAAACTTTCCAATCTTTACTAATATGTCATACAATATTCCCACTGGTCATTTTACTGAACGGTCAACCATTAACACCCTCATGGTGGTTTGCTTGGGGGCTCCTAAGCCCAACTACTTATAGACCGCTAGTGGCATCAAGTTGATGCTAGCTCCAAGATCACATAAGGCTTTTTCAAAATTGAATTTCCCAATTGTACAGGGAACAGTAAAAGCACCTGGATCTTCCTTCTTTTGCACTAACAATCTTGAAGAAATAGCACTACAGTGGTGGAGGCTATCTTCTGGTTCAAATCTCACTGACCTCTTCTTGGAAATCAAGTCCTTCATGAACTTGGCGTATCCGGGCATTTTCTTAAGAGTGTCCACCAGTGGGATGTTCACTGATATCTGCTTGAGCATGGTCATGAACTTTTGGAACTTGATATCTTCCACTTTTTTCTTCAACCGTTATGGGAAAGGAGGAGGTGGCCTAGGCATCATAGTTAGAAGTTTTTCAACTTCCTTGCCTTTGTCCGTGAACACTTGAGTAGCACCCTCTACCACAATGAGTTTTTCAACAGGTACACTCACACCCTCATCGACCACATTTTCATCATCTACTAACTCATCTTCATCAGCAACATCACATTCCTGAGTCTGAATTATCGGATGTGATTCCGATAATGTTTTACCACTTCTCTTAGTGATTGCCATACAACTCCCATCATTCCTCAGGTTTTGAATGGTGTCACTCGACAAGGTACCTGTCTTTCTTTGATTTAGGGACGTCGAGATTTGACTCATTTGTTACTCTAATTGCTTGATCGAGGTGGAATGTGAATCTACCAACTGACTCATTGCTGATAATTTAGTCGTCATCTCTTTTACCCCGGAGTCAGTCAATTCTACCTTCAATAGCATCTTAGCCATCATATTCTCCAGTTTGGATGTCCCTGACTCATTGCTAGCTTTGTCATGATTCCCAGGTGGTATATACAATCCACCTCTATCATCTTTGCTTCTCCAATCACCTTGCTCTAGACTCTTATGACCCAGATTTTCATAGTAATTGTTTCAACCTTGGTTTCCTTGGCCATAAAGCCCCCCCCAAGTAATTAGCTTCTTAATTAGATTCTGCCTCTGTTGCTCTATCATGTGCACCTATAGCTTTTAGCTTCTCAATTCCACCTGACAATAAGTGTTTAGTCAGTAGGTCTATTTGTGTCTTCAAATGGGCTATGTCTTGGTCCCGCTCATCATCTTTTCTGCGCTGCTCAGTTGACATACCCATAGTATAAGTACTAGCAGCTACCTTTGAATCTTGGGTATGCCAAGCTTTGTTTGTTTTGGTGAGCCGGTACAGAATATTGGTGCCATCAATAAAGGTGAGCCCCATGAATGCTCTACCTGCTGCGTTATCAAGCGTTGGCCTGGTAGCTGAGTTCAATGACCTATAGAATGTTTGCATCAAAACCCATCTGTTAGCTGGTGGTCCGGGCACTAGGTTAACTTTTTTTTAAACATCAACCAGATTTCATGCAGGGCCTCGTGCGGTTGCTGTCGGAAATTACTAATCTCGTCCCTCAACTGTAACATTCTGGAGGGAGGAAAAAACCTTTTTAGGAAAGCTCTTTTCAACTCACCCCATGTTGTTATAGAATCTGGAGTTAGCTCAGTTAACCATAGTATTGCCTCATCAGACAGAGACAACGGGAACAACCTTAGCCTGATAGCCGTTTGACTCACACCCGACAGTTCAAAGGATTTGTAGATGCCTACAAAGTTCATCAGATGCTTGTTGGGGTCATCACCAGCTACACCTCTAAACAACCCCTTCAGATTTAACAACTGGATCATTATGCTGGTGATATTAAAGTTAGCGTCCGACGCTAATGAAGGAAGAACAATGGCGCCCATAGAACCAACTCCATCTAAGTCAAGGTCCTCCTCATCATCTAAAGCAAAGTGCCTTGGCTGCTGTCGAACTCTACCTCTCTATTGTGGCCTTTGATTGGCAGGAGCATTATTATTAACATTATCCACCGCTCTACCATCACCCACTGTAGCCTCATCATCCTCAATATCATCAACATTCAAGTGTTGTTGGGCCTGCTGATCTGCAGTGAGTCTTGTTGCCTCTTGTTGTTGTGCATTCATATTTCACCTTAAAGTTCTAGCAAGCTCGGGGTCGTAGGGTAATATTGTTTCACCCAAGCGTCAGGTACTTGGCATGCACACTCCGTACCCTATAACAATCACAAACAACAAATAAAAGTAAATCGAGAAAATATGACTAAGAGTCAATCTAACACACCAGACTTAATGAACAATCGTATTCCCCGGCAACGGTGCCAAAATTTGATAATTCCTAAATTACACCTCAATTAAGAAGCATAAGCGGTCATCGTCAAATATAGAACCCAACAAAGGTTAGGATCGATCCACAGGGAATAAGGTACAAATTAAGTCGTTAGTGAATTAGATGACTAATAATCAATAGTTTCCGGTAATGAGGGGTTTTCTAGTGATCAATCTTTAATTGCTACTTGAATATTTCAAATAGTAAACAAAAAACTTTTATGAGTAAAAATCAATATGAGAAGTGAACTAGGGATGTGTTCACCATGGCTTCACAAACAACATCAAGTTAGAGTTCAATCGGGTTCTTTTCATATGCCTAATATGAAGTAATTGAAATCGTTCTTACATCTAAACGTTTCTCAACTAAATAGATGCATTATCTTTTCAATTCTCTCGAACTTGAAAGGATTACAATTACAAAACTCAATTTATACCCAAAGTAGATTAACCTCTCTCGAGCGTCAATCATTAGACGGGAGTTAGTAGTCCCGAATCCTTGTTATTAATCCAATTTTCTAGGTTTTAATTCCTTTATTCAAGAAAATCAAACCTAGACTTGTTCTAATGTTTTCAACCATTAGAAAACATTAAAAACATAAGATTAACAATGTACTATGCAATATGTATTGAACCGAATCTCACAAGAACCCTAAATAGTTACTACGCTATGGCTCTTACAACCTTAGTTGTGGGAGTTTTAACTACTCATGAATAAAGAAGAATAAAAAGAAATGATATTTATAATAGAAGAAAAATCCTTACAAGATATGAAAACACACTTAAATTCTTCAATGGAACTTGAGCAAAAATTCCCAAGAAGTACGAACAAATGATAGAAGACATCTGTTGTTTGAGCGCTACTAATGTTCAAAAACACGCTGAAAAGAAGTACAGGAAAAATACCCTAAGAGTCCTATTTATAGGCAATTAGAAATTAAATCCGGATTGGTCTAGGAAACAAAAGTCACGTCCAGAAAACAGACCCCAAAATGGTCCGTTTTGGTCCACAACAGACCATTTTCTGGATTGTTGTTACTCCCAAAGTTAGCCAACATTCTGCTTCTAGAAATGGTTGAAGAAACAGTCTGATTATCTAGAAAATAGTCCATTGTCTTAACCATTTTATCTCCCAATACTTGCCGTCCTTCTATTTCAAGTTGACGACTCTAGTGTAAATCACATTTGGCAAATGAGTATGTATGACTCGTTATGTGAGTCATCACAAGGAACTAGTTGAGCCATTTTCAGCATCTTTTTCTCCTTTTTCCGCCTTTGTTCACTTCCCTGCAAATACAATACAAAACCATCAAAAACAACATTGGTTGCTTGAAAACTCATGATTATTCTTAGTTAACGGAGTCAAATGTGCCATTGAATACCGACACATCAGGTACCCTCATTGTGGTAGTTGTGATAAGCTCCATCTAGGTGAGTGCATTACAGGCAAGGAAGGGTATTTTTGGTGTGGTCAGTTTGCCCGTAGGATCAGGGATTGCCCCTCAGCTAAGTAGAGCAAATATGGTGTTCAGCTCTAAAACCAGTTCCTTTCATTGCCTGGCTAGCCGGGTCAGAGTATCCCTCCAGAAGTTGAATCAGGTAGGTCACTAGATTTTCTTCCTTTATGTATCTATAGTCCCCGGACCCCTATTCTTGTTTTTTTGTGAGTAGTCTTAACTTAGAATAAAGTGGAGATAGAAGGGTTGATGCCTAGACTTTTAGGAAAAGAAGAATCTTAGACTATGGAATGAAGTGGGTATTCATGCTAGATTCTGGAGTAGTGTTAGCTTTGTTAGGGTAAAATGATTATAATTCCTTTGAGATGTTGGGGAGAGGTCCATAGACTTAGAAGGGTAGCATGAATCTAAGGGGGAGATAGTGGGATGTAGAATCGGTCAGATTTTAGAGGCCCAGGTATTGATGCTTTTGTGTGTTAGAACAAGGTTAGGAGGGGAGGCAGAAACTTATTTCCATCCTAGAATCATAAGTATACTCCTGTCATTACAACGCCTTTTGCATGTCGTGTGTGTCAGTGTCTTGGTCCCAATTTGAAATTACGCACTCCATTCAGATTTTTTCAGGTAATGATTCTACTCTTACCTTATGGTTCTGTAAGTCCCAGCCTTATTCCCTGAGGCTCTCTATTTATGGGGGATCATGTATCATAGTATGCTCAGTCCTGTTTACTCAGTTCATTTTTCATACATGCCCTAATGACTAATCAAATCATGATATGCCATGTATGTGCTCAGAATTGATTTCTTGAATGAGTTCGTGTTTATGATTTCCTTGCTCTAGCCATGCTTCATATGTCCAAGGTGTAAGACACTCATGCCATTGAACTCGACTTCTCAGACCTCACCTTGAGTGGCTATACCACGCTGAGTGTAAGTCAAGACCGATCAGTAATCCTTTATTCACGACGCTCCTGATCCCGCTCTTTCCTTTCAGTGGTTCTGGCTTATATTATTATAGGTGTTAGGGGGGGGGGGGGGGGGGGGGGGGAAAGGCTAGTAATAGCCTAGATGAGAAGTAGTGGATTTCTTTTCCCTTTGGTGTTCTTGTTGAGGAATTTTGGTATATCTCCTTGTAGAAGTTCTTGATGTTGTAGCTCCTAAATATGCCAGGGAAGAGGGGAGAAGTCTTGGATAGGGTAAGCTATAAAACCAGTAGGTGACCATAGTTATAAGCTTGAATATCGTGATGAAAAACATGTGGGCCTTTGCTTTGTGTGACTAGTTACCCTTTGATTAGGAGCTCAAGATTGGTTGGTTGTTGTGATAGGAAGAAATACTATTCATAGGAGGTAACTCTAGATGCAAGAGATTTAGTCAAGATAGGCTTGAACATGGGGAAAATGGATAGTTAGACTCAGACCTTAGTATCTATATGTGCCCTGGTGAGAATTTTAGTTGCAAGTGGTAAGTGTGGTATTTATAAGAGAATAGTTTTCCTGTATAGCTACTTCTTTCAGTTTTATTCTCTTTTCAGCTAACTATGGTTTCTAAGAATGCGTTTATTCTTTATGAGTTTATGCTATGTCCCTACTCTCACTCCAGACCAGTTATCATGTTGGGTATCCAGTTTCATATCCTATTGGTGTTCTTATACTCTCAGTATGTATATAGGTGTCACAAATCCATCTCAGTTCATATTTCAGTAAAACATTAGTTACCATATCAGTACTCCAGCTTTTAGGACTCAGTTAGTGGGATGCATCTCTTTCCCTACTACCTCAGCCTAGTTAGTCTTTATTCGAGGACAAATGATCCCAATGGGGAGATTTGTAACACCCCAAAAATTCTAAGCTAATACCTGAACCTTTTCCATGAGTGTAATGATCATTTCCTAGTGTGGTGAGTGCTTTGGATGCGAATCATGTTCATAAGAAACTCCTATAATCAAGTTAAGTTGCAAGCACCTCACCCAACCAAGTAAGTTTTCATATAAGACTAAACTAGGGTCAATTTCAAACGACCATTTATCCTAGAATGTAATGAATTAGGTGGCATATTACCCACCAAATTAAATTATTTTGAGTCCTCTTTCCAACGCCACCAACCACGCATTAATCCAAGTCTGGAGTAAAAGGTTATGGACATTTTACCGCAACACTATCAGTGACTAAGGACGGGATAATGAACCGTGGTTTTGAACCACGGTCCGTACTGTGACTCGTAATTTCTAACCTGAACCTTAAAATTTTCATCTTCAAAACCACTGGTTGGTTCATGACCCATAGTACAAAACAACGGTTCGTAGAGTGACCCATGGTTTGTCAAAATTTAGCTTTTCTTCCCTAGTTTCCACGAGTGACTTGACGGGTCGTCATTTTGAACGATGGTCCGTCTTGTAACCCATGAAATCATGTTCAGAGAGGTACCAAGTCCTCTAAATTCCATGAGTGGGTTGATGACCCATAAACCCATTCCACGACCCATCCTTTCATTCGTAATTCCTGAGGTTCAGAGGATCTTCATTTCCTGAAGTTAAAACCACGAGTCACAGGAGGGTACGTTGTTCAGAATCACGGACCGTAGACTGACTCGTGGAATGGAATTCCATTAGACTCCTAGAAGTGGTTACTGAAACCACGGACCAGATGATGGTCCGTCATTCACTTTGATGGTCCATAGACTGACTTGTGGTCCCTGAAGCCAGGTCATTTTATCAGTTTTTCCAAGCTTAAGTCCAGGGGTATTTTTGTAAATTCTAACTCTTTTAACTACTATACTAAGTCGTTTTAAGCCTATTAGAAGGTTTTTTATTCCCACTTGGCCTAAGTTCTCTCCCATTCTTTCAATCAAGTTCCAAAAGAAGAAAAGGAATTCCATCCTCTCAAACTTCAAGTTAGGGTTTCATCTCCAAGTCTCCATCCTCAAGTCCCAAGTTAAGAAAGTTTCAAGTTCAGGTATGTGGGTATTCAATAAGGGAATTTCTTCACCCTTATGCCCAAAAACCCCAACCTTCTAAATTGACTTTATGAATTTCTAAATTAGAGTTCTTACCCAATTCTCATGGGTTCTTTTATAAATTATTTACCCATGATTATTCTATGAATTCTAACTCTAAATTGCATGATTTTGCATGGATTTTTATAGATGGTATTCTATTTATGATTTGAAGACTAACCCTTGTCCAATTTGTAAAATTGTTATGAAATCAGCTTATTAGCATCAATTCATGTTTTCTCATCTTTTACGCATGATCCATATGAGATTTCTTAAGTGTTTTCAAAAGCCCGTGCATTAAGAATGATTTATAGAATGACTTCACCCTATGAGATGTTTTCAAGCAAAAACCCTATTTTTGATAATCTAGAAAGCTATGAAAGTATTGAGTAAGTTTCTCCATGATTTTTCTACAAGTACGATGAATAAGGCATGTTTTCAAATATATGATTTTTAGCATATAATTTATGATATGATAAGGAGCTTAGGTTCATAGCATTATATTCATGATTTGTATGACATACCGACGTTCCATTAATGCTCATGAACTATTTTTCAAACTAAAGTTTATGAGTTGTATGATGATCTATGTTTACCAATACGATTATGAGATTATAAGTAAGATTTGGCATAGATTATCCATAAGAATATGTGAGCGATATATATATGTTTTGGGAGTAGTATTTAGCAGCGAGTTGGATTGGGTGAGATTTCCCTTAATCCCAGAACTACATGCCACCGTAGGTGCCCTCTGTGGCATATGGCAGGATCCTGATATGATAAGGTTCTAACTTTGTCCGGTTAGGACAACCTTTTTTGGTGTGGGTGAATGACATTGGACTCCATGTAGTTCATCATGGTTTATGTCGGTTAAGAGAAACTCCCGTATGAATGTTTTCAAGCTTTTAAGTTATATGATATTCTATTTTGAAGCTGGGTTTATTGTTTTATGACTTATGTTCAAACTTTGATATTTATTGTGATTTCTTCTATTTATGCATGAACTCAGTTTTAAGAATGCATTCAAGTATATTTTATCATAACATATGCATATCTCACTTACTCAGTACATTCCATAGTACTGACCGCATACTTCTTTGCGCTGCATCTTATTATGATATAGATTCTGTAGCCCACTCCCCAGTCTGTGGCTAGTAGATCAGCAGCATATCCAGTCAGCTTGGTGAGTCCTCCTCTTTCGAGGACTTGGAGTTTAGTTTCATTTCAGTATTTAGATTGTGTATTCAGAATTTCAGTATTTAGAGTTAGTTGAGGGCGTGTCCCAGCAACTCGCCAGTAGTAGAGGCTTTCAGACATAGGGTCAGATATTCAGTTATACTCAGATTGTCATTCTTAGACTATTATTTATATAGCGGATTGAGTTGTTCATTACTTCAGTTAAGTCTCCATTCTTATGTTTTATTCAGTTTTTAAGTCATGCTAATTCTATAGGGTTATGTTAAGATCACTCGTGATCTTGGGTCCAGTGTTACGTCCAGGAGGTAGGCTCCGGGCATGACACTAAGAACTGCAGATTCTGACTCAAAACCCTATATCTTCTATAGAAGAATCTAGAATAACAAGAACATATTCGTGAGGAAGAACACAATTCTCACACATGAAGGCTAGCATACCTTAGTTACTGAAGAACGCTAGAACATTGGGGAAAAAACCTAAGAAATTGCTTGTATTGTTTCTAGAGCGCAGTTTTCTTGAAACTCTAATGGTTTTGAGTTAAAGAGGGAGGAGAGGCATAATATGAATGACTCTAAGTGTTTTCTCTACTAAGAGGGGTTTTTAAAACATTTATACTGAGTGTCTAGAAGTGGTAGGATGAAAACGCCCTTAAGAGAATGAAGTGTAAAAATTTCTAGCTGAAAATACCTTAGGGAGTTTCCCTATCCATTGCCCTAAAATAGGTAGGGTGCCGCAATCATGGGTCAAATTTTCAGGTCTCTAAAGTTTAGAGGATATGAGTTGGCCCTACAGGAAATTGATCAGGGCGGCACCCTGGCCTCCGTACCCACCTGAAAATTTGTCTTAGTCTAGAACTCACTCTGATTTGATTTCTAATGGATCCTTGGGTCAAATAACTTGGTTATGGAGCTCTAGCATACATGCAGGATGACTTAACACATAATTAGAGATGCGAGGTGTTACAATATCTCCCCCTTGGGATCATTCGTCCTCAAATGAGGGTCATGGATAGAACTAGAATTTCATAAAACTTTATGTAGAGTTTCCTTCGTGAGTGGGACTAACTCAATCTCAAGAATGGCTATCAGCTAACTAGAAACATTATCATGAGTCTTATAGGACATCAAAAGGCGCATAAATATGAAGAAATACATGGGAAACATGGACATGACCTTTATTGTCCTGTTATAACATGGAAAAAGGAATCTTTCTAAAAATTAATTGTCACGACCCGATTTCTCGATCATGATGGCACCTACAACCCCCCAGTAGGTGAACCAATCCCCGTAGCCCAGAATGGTTAGTAATGGGCTACTAGATAACAATTAAGCGAAAGAAACGATATAATTAGGAAAAAGCAAAGGAACAAGATGAAAATGTAGATAACAGGAATATATATATACATATGTGGAAGCTAAACCAAACCCCAAAACCTGGTATCATAGTATAGAGCTGGAACTACATATAAGGAGTACGAAGCATCCAAAATAATATATACACATCTGTCTCTGAGTAGTAACAGAGTACATGATTTAGAAGATAAACTAAAGCTAAGCTCCAGTCTCCAAGAGCCCAGCCTCATTCTGGATAGTCCAAAAGATCTCCAAGCACGGATCCCACGATCTAGCTACGATGGCCCATACTAGGATCTGCACCAGAAGATGCAGAGTGTAGTATGAGAACCAATTCCAAAGCAACCAATACCCAGCAGGTATCATAGGACGACTGGGCACATATAAGATAAAAGAGCAGTAATAAGCAGAAAAGAAACAAGTAGTCACGAAAAACAACAAATAAGCATAAGAAAGCTAGCACAGAAGGAATCCAAACAAGAATAATACACATGGCTAGCTAATAGAATACACATCACAGGCAAAAGAAGGAACACGTACCCGAGATCCTTGCAATAACACGTATGTAAAGAAGGGTTTAGAAAGTAAGCGGTATACCGGTAACCTCAATGAATAAAGAAGAAAAATAAATGTAACCATGCTTGAAAACAAGGTGCAATAGCAATATAAACATGTTAATCTCAAGTCAAGAACTATCCACCGGAGGCCAAGTACAACCTTATCAAATCCAATGACGTAAGTAACCATAATAGGGACAAATATCACGAGTTAATAAAATAACTCTACCTACAATCCCATGGGCGCCCATACACCCGAGGAACACAAGCAAAAGAAGACAAATCCTTCGGCATCCCATACTACAGGAGTGTACACTCAGAAAAAAAAACAAGGGTGGAATCTCACACAAATGAATGATATGATGATCTAGATGTGATAGTAGTAACGTATGTTACCTGTTTCTGCCGTCCTATAAGGCCCAGAAGATAGGATCCATGGAAGGTCACACCCGTATACCTCTACTACACTGTATACCCTCCCTCCAACACTCTCAGCACGTAGCCCCTGATTCGGAATGACGAGGTCTATGAAGGCCCCTGACCCACATACTAGATGCCCCACAAACTTGAAAATCCCCAAGTAAAGCTACCCAGAGGGTATTTTAGTCTAAATCAGTAAACCAAATAGTTCTAGCACACGGCCCCGCCGAGCCTAGTATTATCGTGGAAGCTGTAGTAAAACAAGTCTAGCCTTCAGCCCCGCCGAGTCTTGTAATAGTATAAATAGTGATAAAACATCCTTTTTATTTTCTCTTAACCCAAGAAGATTCATTAAAACAGTACCAATCTCTTTGCAATCATTTTTACCAAAAACAGACCCCACGGGCCATATAGGTTTTTAGAAATCATCAATAGAAGGCCCGAAGCCAAAACCGCAAAAAATCAAGTAGAAAATCCTTTATATGCATGATAATGACATTCTCAAACACAAACAGTATCCCAACAGCTCACAATCAACCTAGCGGCCCTGCACAGGCTCTAATCGTTCTACAACACAGATAGCTAGCTTTATATCAATAATTAAGATGCCCAAGACTCACGGACTTTCCCAGTATCCCACCAACTATGTTCCCGAGTCTAAATAAGGCCACACATGACCACAAGGGTGAATAGAGCGTATAACACTAGTGCTACAAACATCAGAGGAAGAAAAGTAATCGGACGTGAATAAAGCAGTCAAGGTCTGTGGTACCAACTAGTAAACCCAACCCAAGGATGCCCATTAGCACAATTTTATTCTATATATGCAAAGTCTAAGGAGTTTAAACCGTAACCTACCTATCGTCCGACAACAAGCTGCTGGAACAATGACGCCCAATCCCGAATCGCTCCGAGAAAACCCGAACGATGATCACACTATCACAAACATAAATAATATATCAAGACAGGTCTAACAACACCCATATTGCTATAATAATAGTTGGGTTGAAATTTGGGTCACCGGCGAACTCATGGGCCTCACAACCTGAAACCAAAAATGAAGAAGCGCACAACGATCACCACACTCCAAGGTGTGCATGCTCAGATTTTAGAGAGAATTTAGCCAAGGAATTGGCTCAAACCAGCCAGCCCACTATAAGAACAATTGAAGAATTAAATGAGTGAATTTAACAGAATAAAGCCAATAAAATGTACAAATAACGACGGAGAAATGATCAAGGCCAAGAAATTTGCACCCTAGCACCAAGAATCGAGTTAATACTGAGTTTGGATGAGTTTTGAGCTTACAACAATGGGGACTTTGTATTTGAAATGAAAGAGACGAAGTGGAAAAACTTTGATACTGCCCCATGGGTCCTTCATCACGATAGAGAAAGGAACCTTCGTGTTCGCGAGGACCACGCTGGCTAGACCATCGTGATCACAAAGACTAGCCATGCGGTTACGAAGAATAAAGAGGAAGAAGCTTCATCACGATCGCGATAAGCAATCACGCGATCGCGAAGAATAAGGGACCAGGTTCTTCATCATGGTCGGAAGGGAGAAGCTCGCGGTCGCGATTAGGGCCTGAGGCCTGCACAACTAACAACAAAAATCTGCAACTTTTCCAAAACTCTACGGGGCATTTGGGGCACAATTGGAAACTAATATTCAAAAACCAATAATGCTAACAAAGTAGAAACGATGTTCCGGACTCAATGGAATTAACGAAACTTCCATACGAGGTCGTTTAGGAGAAATGTTGACCCAAGTCAACACTAACCAACAAGCAACCGAACCCTCAAAATGAGCCCAGGACACTCGAGACCTAAACCAACCATCTACCTAACCCAAACTCAACACTCCAGAGCTAACCAGAGCTACACTTCCTACTCCAAATGGCCTGAAAATAGAAAAAGCAACACAAAACCCACACCAAAAGTACTTAGGGCTCAACTAAAGGTCCAACTAGACAAAACTCAACGCTCTGTAGCTAACAAAATTATCGGAATTAGATTCCGAGTATGTTACCTAAGAATATTGACTAAAGTAAACAATATTCTAAGTTAAGGCTCTAAAATAGGCAAGCGGTCAAAACAACCAAATAAACCAGGGAACTGAACTTTCGGACCCAACAAGCTATAAATGACTTGGGGCTGCTACAGGAAATCTCTAACAGTATAATAAATACATAAACGCGAAGACGATCGGAAGGGTCATCACAATATCCACTACTAAAAAGACTTTCGTGCTCGAAAGTCAAGAAGAAAGGAGTACCTGAAGGCTCAAACAATTACAGATACTGAGCTTGTAACTCACTCTCAGTCTTCCAAGTAGCCTTCTCGACCGGATGATGCTTCCACTGAACTTTCACAACCAAAATCTCCTTAGATCTCAATCTTATGACATCTCTGTCCAGAATAGCTATCGGCTCCTCAACAAAGGATAAACTCTCGTATAACTAAAATGAATCTGAATGCAATACATGAGATTCATCTTGAACATACCGGCATAACATCGAGACATGGAAAACTGGATGTATAGCTGAAAACATTGGAGGCAAAGCTAACATGTAGGCAACACTATCAACCCTCTGTAGAATCTCAAACGACCCAATAAACATGGGGCTAAGCTTTCCCCGCTAACCAAATCTCATCACGCCCTTCATGGGCGATACTCGAAGGAATACCAAATCACCAACACTAAACTCCAAGGCATGAATTCTATGATCAGGGTATCTCTTCTGCCTACTCTGGGCTACTCTAAGTCTATCCTAAATCAAATAGATCCGGTCTAAGGAATCTCGAAGAAAATATGTACTCTGCGGTCTAGACTCTAACCTATCAAACTAACCAAACGGTGATCTGCAATGCCTACCATACAAAGCCTCTAAAGGTGCCATGCCGATGCTTGAATAGAAGCTATTATTATAAGCAAACTCGGCCAAAGGCACAAACTGATCAAATGAACCTCCAAATCCAATAACACAGGCCCAAAGCATGTCCTCCAGGACCTGAATAGTCCTCTCGGACTGACCATCTGTCTGAGGGTAGAAAGCAGTACAAAGCTAAACCTCTGTACCCAAATCTTACTGAATAGCCCTCCAGAACTGAGATGTGAACTGAGTGTCGCTGTTTGAAATGATGGAAGTTGGGACCCCATGCAACCGAACAACTTCATGAAGGTAGATCTGAGTTAACCTCTTTGCATTGTAAGAAGTCTGAACCGGTAAGAAATATGCTGACTTAGTCAGCCTATCAACAATCACCCAGATGGAATCAAATCCTTGAGAAGTACGAGGTAAACCAACTAGGAAGTCCATAGTAATCCCTTCCCATTTCCACTCAGGAATGGGAAATCGCTGCATCAAACCACCTGGTCTCATGTGCTTGAACTTAACCTGCTGATAGTTCTAGTACCGAGATACGAACTCCGCTACGTCCCACTTCATACCACTCCACCAGTAAAGCTCCCTCAAATCTCTATATATCTTCCCCACGCCAGGATCAATGGAGTATCTAGAACAATGCACCTCACAAAGTATCAACTGAATCAAATCCCCAGCTCTCGGAACACAAAGACACTGTCAAACCTAAGAATACCATCAGAACCCAAAGTAGCCCGGCTGGCCTCACCCCAAACTACCTGATCATGAAGGTCACACAAACTCTAATCCTCAAACAGTCCGCTCTAAATTGATCAACTAGAGTAGAGCGAACCTCAATACTGGCAAGAACTCTGCTAGGATCTGACAAGTCAAGCCTAACCAAACAGTTAGCCAAGGACTGGATGTCCAAGGCCAACAGTCGCTTAGAAATGAAAGTGAAGCTAGGTTGCCCATACTCACCGACTTCCGACTCAAGGCATCCGTTACCATGTTTGCCTTGCCTGGATGATATAGAATAGTGAAATCATAGTCCTTTAGTAACTCTATCCATCTACTCTACCTCGATTTCAGCTCTTGTTGACTCGTAATGTACTGAAGACTATGATGGTTGGTGAATATCTCACAATGAATCCCATATAAGTAGTGCCTCTTGATCTTAAGTGTGAAAACAACTGCCGCCAACTCTAAGTCATGAGTGAGGTAGTTGCGCTCATGAACCTTTAGCTGCCTCGACGCATATGCTAACACTTAACCCTGCTATATCAACACACAACCAAGACAAACCCCGGAAGAATCATTATACACGGAGAAACTCTGACCCTCAACCGGTAAAGTCAAAACTAGAGCTGAAGTCAATAAGGCCTTAAGCCTCTTAAAGCTATCCTCACACTAATCTGACCACTGAAATGGAACATCCTTCCTAGTCAGCATAGTCAATGGTGCTGCTATGGAAGAAAATCCCTCAATGAACCATCTGTAGTAACCCGCTAACCCAACAAAGCTGCAAACCTCAGTAGCAGTAGTAGGTCTAGGCCAATCACGAACTGCTAAAATCTTACCCAGGTCCACGCTAATCCCATCCTTAGACACCACGTGCCCTAGGAATGCAACTGACTCAAGATAGAACTCAGACCTTGAGAACTTGGCATAAAGTTGATGATCTCTCAAAGTCTAAGGTACAGTCCTTAAGTGCTGCTCATGCTCGTCTCTACTCCGAGAGTATACCAGAATGTTATCTATGAAGACTATCATGAATATATCCAAGTACGAGCTAAGCACCCTATGCATCAAGTCCATGAAAGTTGTGGGGGTATTAGTCAATCCAAATGATATCACCAGGAACTCATAATGGCTATAACATGTCCTGAATGCTATCTTAGGGATGTCCTCTGCCATAATCCTCAATTGATGGTAGCCAAACCTTAAATCAATCTTCGAAAACACGACTGAATCCTGAAGCTGATCAAATAAGTCATCAATCCTTGGAATCGAATACCTATTCTTTACTGTCACCTTATTCAGCTGCCGATAATCAATACATATCCGCATCGACCCATCCTTCTTCTTAACAAATAGAATAGGAGAACCCCAAGTTGACACGCTCGATATAATAAACCCCTTAGCTAATAAATCCTGGAGCTTCTCCTTAAGCTCTCTTAACTCAACAGGAGCCATACGGTAGAGATAAATAGAAATATGCCAGGTGACTAGCTCTAACTCAATAGCAAAATCAATATCTCTCTCAGGTGGAAGATCTGGCAGGTCGGTAGGAAACACCTCTAGGAAGTCGCTAATCACAGGGATAAACTCAGGAGATGAAGGGTCAGCACTAGCATCTCGGACATATGCTAGATAAGCTAAACACCCATGGGAAATCAACTTCCTAGATCGAATACAAGAGATGATCCCAGATGGTGCGCGGCTAACATAACACTGCCACATAATCGGGGATACACCAGGCACATCAATGGTAATGGTCTTGGCATTACAATATAAAACTGCACGATGAGGGGATAACCAGTCCATGCCCAGTATCACATCAAAATCTAACATATCAAGTATCATCAAATATTCACAAGTCTCTAAATCACCAACAAATATCATGCAAGATCTCACAATCTGATCCACTACTAAAGAATCTCCTACTGGGTCGAAATAGAAACAGGAACAGATAACGACTAACTAGCTAACCCCAAACAAGGAACAAAGTAGGTAGATACGTATGAACATGTAGATCCATGATCAAATAAAGCCATAGCAGACTGATGGCATACAAAAATCATACCTGTAATCACAGCATCTGAGGCCTCTGCCTCGTGTCTCCCAGGGACTGCATAAAACTGACGATGACCTCCACCTACCTGACCATCATCCCTACCCCCTGCTCTACCATACGGGGCACCACCCCTGTCCTAACCACCACCCCCGCTAACCGGTGGCTAAAGTGCTCTCATGTGCTGAGTCAACTGAGCTACGGGCTGAACCGTACCCTTCTAGGGGCAATCCCTAAATGGCCAACGACACCACAATCATAGCAAGCTGAACCCCACTGGGGCAATCCCTGGCATAATGACTGCAAACACCACAACAATAGCAGGACCCTGACGGCCCACCCTATCAAGACGAACTAGCTGGACCCGTGTGGCAACCCCGCCCTGATGCCCCAGAAGTAGTACCTCTCGAAGAATACCCCTACTCAAACTAAGAACTACTCAAAGTCTGAAGTAAGGCTTGAACTAGTCTACTAGTCTGACCCAGATGCTACTGTGGCTCATGACCCCGACCCCACCAGCCCGAACCTCAACCTCCATGTCGAGAACCACTGAAGCTACACTAATAATGAGGCCTCTTATCTCTAGCCCCTTGATCATGTTAGTGCAAGTCCTCTACAGTACGAGCATAGTCTGTAATAGCATGAAACGATTGGCCACTAGGAACTAATATCTCATTTTGCTGTCTTAGCTCTATCCGCAACCCCTAAACAAATCTGCGAACCATGTCCGTCTCAATAGGAATTATCATAGCCCCAAATTGAGCAAGCTGAAGAAAATGGGTCTCATACTCAGATACCGACATGTGCCCCTGCATAAGCCTAGTAAACTGCTCCCGGTGATGCTCGCGATCACTCTAAGGCAAGAACTTGGCCATAAAGACCTCATAGAACTCAGAACAAGACAACGGAGGAGATGAAGATGGTCTGCAAGCAACCTGAGCCCTCCACCATAACTTAGCTGGGCCCTTCAGTTGATAAGTAGTATAACCGACTCCGTGAGTCTCCAACAAACAAAGGTGATGTAACATCTCCTCAAAAGTAGTAATGAAGTCATATGGATCCTGTCCAGATGTACCAACGAACCTCGGAGGTGCCAATCTCAGAAATCTACCTAACGCCTTCTGCTCCATTTCTATCATAACTAGGCGAGGAGAAAGAAGCTATGCAACTGAAGGGACTGGAATAACCTCGGCATGGAGAGCCACAGTAGCAGGCTGCACTTTTGAACTCTGAGTACCCAGGGCTGCCCCCTGATCTGATGTATGTGCCTTCCCAGAAGGTTGCCCCCCAATCATGCCCAAAAACTGTAGAAACAAACTCTGAACACCTACAGACTGAGCTGGGGCTGATACAGAAGCTGGTGCTAAAGCTGGCACTGGAGCTAGTGGCACATGGACTGCCCCTGGTCCCACATGTTGCTGCTCAGGAGCAAACTCTGGCTCATAATCATACTCAAGCTCTATTTCAACTCTGGAAGCTCTAGCGGGTGTCGCTCCTTGGGGACGTCCTCAACCCCTACCTCTACGACCTTCCCCGCCCTTAGCAGGTGTTGGTGGTGTTGGAGTCGAAGGCTTTCCTCCACCAAAAGCCTAAGACCTTATACGAACCATCTACAGAAGAGTGAACCAGAATAAGTGAGATTTCTAGAAACTTCCAAGGATACTACACACGAGATAGAAGAAAGAAAAGTCATTTTTTCCTAAGATATCACTATAGCCTCTCGAAGATTGAGTACATATATCTCCGCCCTGATCCACAGGACTCTACTAGATATTGTCTCCTATACCGATGACACCCCGTGAACCTAGGGCTCTGATATCAAGCTATCATGACCTAATTTCTGGGTCATGATGGCACCTACAACCCCCCTAGTAGGCGAACTAATCCTCGTAAATATATATACACATATGCAGAAGCTAAACCAAACCCAAAATTTGGTATCATAGTATAGAGCCGGAACTACATATAAGGAGTACGAAGAAACCAAAATAATATATACACAACTGCCTCCGAGTAGTAACAGAGTACATGATACATAAGATAAACTAAAGCTAAGCTCTGGTCGCCAAGAGCTCACCCTCAATCTGGATAGTCCAAAAGATCTCCAATCATGAATTCGACGATCTAGCGGCGATAGCCCACACTAGGATCTGCACCAGAAGATGTAGAGTGTAGTATGAGCAACAATTGCAAAGCAACCAGTACCCAGTAGGTATCATAGGCTGACTAAGAAAATATAAGATAAAAGAGTAGTAATAAGCAGAAAAGAAAACAAGTAGTCACGGAAAATAACGAATAAGCACACAGAAGCTAGCACAGAAGGAATCCAAACAAGAATAATACACATGGCTAGCTAATAGAATACACATCACAAGCGAAAGAAGGAACACGTACCCGGGATCCTTGCAATAACACATATGTAAAGAAGGATTTAGAAAGTAGGCAGTATACCGATAACCTCAATGAATAAAGAAGAAGAATAACGGTAATCATGCTTGAAAACAAGTTGCAATAGCAATATAAGCATGTTAATCTCAAGTCAAGAACTATCCACCGGAGGCAAAGTACAACCTTATCAAATATAATGACATAAGTAACCATAATAGGGACAAATATCACGAGTTAATAAAATAAGTCTACCTACAGTCCCACGGGCACCCATACACCCGAGGAACACAAGCAAAAGAAGACAAACCCTCCGGCATCCCATACTACTGGAGCGTACACTTAGCAAACAACAAACAAGGGTGGAACCTCACACAAATGAATTATATGATAAACTAGATGTGATAGTAGTAACGTATGTTACCTTCTTTCGGTGTCCTATAAGGCCCAGAAGACAGGATCCATAGAAGGTCACACCCGTATACTACATTGTATACCCTCCCTCCAGCACTCTCAGTATGTATCCCCTGGTCCGGAACAACATGGTCCATGGAGGCCCCCGAGACATATACTAGATGCCCCACAATCTCGAAAATCCCTAAGTTAAGCTACCCGGATGGTATCCGAGTCTAAATCAATAAACCAAATGGTTCTAGTGCACAGCCCCGCTGAGCCTAGTATTATCGTGGAAGCTGTAGTAAAACAAGTCAAGCCCTTGGCACCTCCGAGTCTAGTAATAGTAGAAATAGTGATAAAATATCCTTTTTATTTTCTTTTACCCCAAGAAGATTCATTAAAATGGTACCAACCTCTTTGCAATCATTTTTACCAAAAATGGACCCCACGGGCCATACAGGGTTTTAGAAATCATTACTTGAAGGCCCGAAGCCAAAACTGCAGTAAAATCAAGTAAAAAATCCTTTATATGCATGATAATGACATGCTCAAACACAAACAGTAGCCCAACGGCTCACAATCAACCTATCGGCCCTGCACAGGCTCCAATCATTCTACAACATAGATAGCTAGCTCTATATCAATAATAACGATGCCCGGTACTCACGTACATTCCCAGTATCCCACCAACTATGTTCCAGAGTCTAAATAAGGCCATACAGGACCACAAGGGTGAATAGAGCGTATAACACAAGTGCTACAAACATCGGAGGAAGAAAAGTAATCGGACGTGATTAAAACGGTCAAGGTCTATGGTACCAACTAGTAAACCCAACCCAAGGATGTCCATTAGCACAGTTTTATTCTATATATGTAAAGTCTAAGGAGTTTAAACCGTAACCTACCTGTTGTCCGATGATAAGCTGCTGGAACAATGATGCCCAAGGCCAAATTGCTTCGAGAAACCCAGAACAATGATCACACTATCATAAACATAAATAATATATCAAGACAGCTCTAATGACACCCATATCGCTATAATAATAGCTGGGTTAAAATTCGGGTCACCGACAGGCCTGTGGGCCCCATAACCTGAAAATGAAAATGAAGAAGCGTACAATGATCACCACACTCCAACATGTGCATGCTCAGATTTTAGAGAGAATTTAGCCAAGGAATTGGCTCAAACCAGATAGCCCACTATAAGAAAAATTGAAGTATAAATGAGTGAATTTAATGGAATAAAGCCAATAAAACATAGAAATAACAATGGAGGAACGATCAAGGCCAAGAAATTTTTACCCCCAACACCAAGAATCGAGTTAATACTGAGTTTGGACAAGTTTTGAGCTTACAATAATGGAGAATTCATATTTGGAATGAAAGAGACAAAGTGGAAAAGCTTATATACTGCCCAGGGGTCCTTCATCGCGATTGCGAAGGGACCCCTCGCAGTCGCGAGGACCATGCTGGATAGAACATAATGATCGCAAGGACTAACCATGCGGTCGTGAAGAACAAAGAGGGAGAAGCTTCATCGCGATCACGACAGGTGATCACGCGATCGTGAAGAACAAAGGACTAGGTGCTTAATCGTGGTCGCAAAGGGAGAAGCTCACAATCACGATTAAGGCCTGAGGCCTGCACCAGCAACATAAAAAATCTATAACTTTTCCAAAACTCTACGGAGCATTCCGGGCATAATTAGAAACCGATATTCAAAAACCAATAATGCTAACAGAGTAGAAACAACATTTCAAACTCAATGGAATCAACGAAACTTCTATACGAGGTCGTTTTGGAGAAATGTTGACCCAAGTCAACACTAACCAACAAGTAACCAAACCCTTGAAATAAGCTCGAGATACCCAGAACCTGAACCAACCATCTATCTAGCCCAAACTCAACACTCCAGAGCTGATGGAATCATCGAATTTTGAATCTGACACTCCGATCATCAAACGCTGACTTGAGTTACACTTCAAACTCCAAATGGCCTAAAAACAGAAAAAGCAATACAAAACCCACACCGAAAGTTCTCAGGCCTCAACTAAAGGTCCAATAGACCAAATACAATGCTCCAAAGCTAACGAAACTATTGAAATTCAATTTTGAGCAAGTTAGCTGAGAATGTTGACTAAAGTCAATGATATTTTAAGTTAAGATTCTAAAATAGGCAAATGGCCAAAACAAACAAATGAATGACTAGGGCACAAAACTACCGGTCCTAGTAAGTCATAAATGACTTGGGGCCGCTACAGGAAAGCTCTAACAGTATAATAAATGCGTAAGCGCAAAGATAACTAAAAGGGTCATCACATTAATTTACCCTCCATTCATCATCATAGAGATCATCCCTATGAGGATTTTAATAATGTTCCCAGGAAAGGAGCTATAAACATAAGTCATATAAGACATCTGAACATGGAACATCAATATATCCCGAGTGTATTATTCATCTGACATGGGTTCATAAAGTATGAATAACATAGACTTGGACATAAGTCTCATTTAATATGAAGCTACATGATATGAGGTAAGAGTGCATTAGACATGGTAATAGGAGTACCTTTACCTTAAACAACATGGCTGGCAGTCTTTAAGCTTAGCAACACTTTTCAACTATATTTCTTCCTCTGAATACGACACTCATTATTTACAACCTATAATTCTCACAAGGGCACATACAATTTTACTAAGGTCTGAGTCTAATTGTATGCCTTTACCATGTTTAATCCTAACTCAAAGGCAAGAAGCTTTATATTCAATGCTATCATGCTAGTCTGAATTACAAGATCCTATATTCTATTTCCCTTTAGGAACTTTTGCCTTTGAACATTGATCTACTCTTAGGTTTATTATTAAACTCGACAAAGGATCTTTTGCATTAGAGTTATCCCCAAAAATTCTATTTCTTCTTATCACCATAATCAACCAACCTAAAGATCCAACAAGAAGTCACTAGTCACTTAATGCAATTGCCCACATGTTTATCACCATCACATTCAAGCCTATCACTATATTCACTTCTTGGCTTCTTTGCAACTAGAACTATCTAAGAATTTTCCCTAGCATCCCTATGATCAACAACTTCATATACTCTTATAAGAAAATACACAATATATTCCCATCTAACTATTACACATAACTAAAACTTATCTTGTATTTCATCCACACTTATTAGCTTAGATGGAACAAGCACCCTACAATCATTATTAAGAAAAAGGTGTCTACCCTCTCTAATATTTTCCCTTACCTAGATTCTTTCACCACCACCTAACATATCATAAGCAAGAATCGTTGAAGGAGTGAAAGGGATATTTTTCAATCATGACTTATATTTATCATAACCTGGTCACACAAGATGGGGCCTGTGAAGTAGAGTATAATAGACACAAATACTTCATATAAGAAACACATAAAGCATGAGTAAGGAGTTGTTTTGAGCATAAGTATGACATAACCATCCATCACCATCATAAGTAGACGTACATAGGGCTTAAATCAAATAAATCATCAGCATAAAATGTTTGAGACATTTAGTTTGACCATATACATAACATAGCATGATTTAATTAAACTTTAAAGGCATATCATGAGGCTTGAGTTCATAGGACTTAGCATATTGTGACACATGAGTTCATATGTCATGAGTTTTATATCATAGGACTGGAATTCATAGAATCATCGAGTAAGATTAGGATCGTTGTTTGAAGTAATTGCTTCTCACTCTAGGAATTGAGTATGGACATGAATATGCCTGAAGTGCATGAAACTTAGTCATGAAATGAAATAAATACGTATGACATGATTAGAGTATTATCTTGACTAAAGTACAAGGAATACGCTCGGATAATAATGTGTTATTATCTCACCATAGCTCTTTGGAACTCTTCACTATTTGAATCTCAAGACCTATCTTAGTCCTTCATCTATCATTTCCCCCGTAGATAAAAAGTCAATATTTTAATTCTGTGAAACTCTTCTCTAAACTAATCTATAATCAAATTACTCTCCATAGTTAGAATACCACTATACACATGAATGTTACACACTCGCTTATAGACTATTTTTGCAGATACAAAAATTCTTGCTAGGATTTCTTTCTGAGATATCTCTTAACTTCCTCATGCCTCCAGGGTTATCATTATATAACTTATACTCTTATTGATGTATTTATCCACTTCCTCTAGCACTTAAAAAATCTGGTCTCCTCATATTAGTCTTCAAACATCACACCTCTAGCACTTAAAAAATCTGGTCTCCTCTTATTAGTCTTCAAACATCACACCTCTAAATTTCTATCCACCTAATTCAAAAGGATTAAAACTATAGTAGGAGACTCAATATCGTTTATCTATAATCCCCTAAATTTAGCTTTTAGAGACACTAGAAAAAGAAACAACATTTCTCCACCCTTCGCAACTCAAGAATACTAAACCAGACACATATAGATTTAGAAGCTTAGAATCTCATGTACCATATATGTCCTAGAGTGTACCATTTCCCTTATAATTCTTAAGGTTTTATCTTTTTCTGATTACTTACCCCCATTCACTTATTCATCTAGAGCTCATATATATCACACTTACACCTTCACACTTGCCGCAAGTTATAGACTTAAGTTCTTGCATGCAATACATCAAGCTTGCTAGATCAATTCCCCAAACTAGTGTCATCACTCTCATACTTTCAATCTTTTCACCAAGGAGATCATCCAAAGTTCAAACTTAGCGTCTAGTACTAAACATGTGTAGCAACACAATTTTTTGTATACTACATAGAATTGCAGCGACTAGACAACATAGTTGATCTTAATCACACAATCTATGTAATTGTAGACTATAAGCACATTCTCTTTTCAAAACATCATTATTACTTATCGATCAATTATACATCATTTGCCTAAACAAGATTTATAACCCTGCAAATATCATGGGGTCCTCTCTTCAAAATCACAAAGTGTAGCATAAATTTGTCAATTCTTGTTTACTTTATCCTCTTGTTCACATCGTATACTTGATCTTCACTAACACAATGGCATGCCATCATGAAATTATTCCCTAATTCGAGTATACTCTAAGTCATCTTAACCAATTTACTTACTGTTACAAAATCTACACAAATCTTGCTACATCATAGTCAACACCTACAAACATATCATCCTATTATTTATTTAATAAATAACAAATCTAGCTACATATTTTCAATCACTTACCATCTCTATTTTTTGGCTACTATATGCCTGAATTCATATTGTGACTCTGGTAAAATAATTCTACTACTTATGGCTTACACTAACCCAAATCACACTATCTCTCGAGTGGCAACACTACCCAAGCCTTGAGATACACACACTTTCATGCTTATGGGTGTAATCCATATCAAAGTTTCAAAAAGGGTATGAGAGCACATCCTACTTTAGGCTCAAACGCACGATTAACATGAACCAGAGTGTACCCTTTCAAATTAATAGACTTAAAGCACTAATGGATTCCTCACAAGCCCTTATGATGTCTCTTAAATTTTATATGGATCTATATGATAGAACAACATCGAAAAGAATCTGAGATTTACTACTTTTATCACCTCAAAGATGAGGCGTAGTCGTCAGAATTTGAGCAACGCATAAATCTGGATAAATTTCTTATGGAACTGCTCTATTGCACGATCAAGAGTATAAAATAATAGAAAAACTTTTCTTAAATATCAATAGTCCCTCATTTATTGAAGTAGGGCCCTCACAACAAAAAATAAGACTCTATTGACATGAATTCATAGACTTCCTAGGACACTTGAATCTTGTGCTCTGATACCAATTTTGTCATAGCTCAAGCCTAATGCCATTGTTGGCCTGAGCGTACCCTTGGTATAGCATACTACTAGAACATACATTGAAAGATAATCAAAAGCACTAGAAATATCTGATAAGTGTAAAGATTTATATCAAAGTAAAGTACTTTATGAAAATGACTTCAGGGTCAACTGAATTCTGAACATAAATCTGAACTGACTGATCAAACTAGTTGTCTATGTATCTATGAAATGTCTAAAGTGAGTATGAATACTGACTATAGGGATAAGACCCTGGGTCTACCTTTTTTTTAAACAACATAAACTACTGAACTAATCTACAGACTAGGCCCTCTAGACTAATAAGGGCTCACCCAAAGCTTAGGAGATTGAGCCTAGTGAAGTGTTGAATCATATGCCTGAGTACGTGCCTCTGTATCATAAAATAATGTAGCACTAAATGATGGAAGTATATAGAATGTATTGTATGTAAAATAGTTTAGTGAAACATGGCATAAACTTGACTATATAACTGAACAACTGAGATATAAATAGAATGTATGAAAATATCATGAAATAAACTAAGTATTAGAATATATATGATGATCTGAATATCTGAAATATAATGTAATCTGTATGGATAGATCATAAGGTACACTGAATATCTGAAAGGTAATGTAAACTATATGTCCAAATCATGAGGTAAGATGAACATCTAAAACATAAAAAGGCTTTATAACTAAATCACACAATAAGCTAAACATCTGAGACATGAATACAGTGCATAACAAGATCATGAGATAACTGAGTAATGAGACATATGACATTTTGATTGTTTAAATCATAATGTAACTAAGTAACTAAAATCATAGGGTAACGGATAACTGAATCATAAGGATAACTACATATCTGAATCATATGGATAACTGAATATATGAAGCATAAGTTATTTGGATGTGAGTCATAAGAAATAACTGAAAGAAAACCTTTTTAAAGACTTTCTTAAAACTAGAGGCCTTGTGTCAAAATCATCTTTCTTGAAAAATAACTACGTTTTCCTATTGGGGAGTTTCTTACAAGTGACATACACCATGTAAACTTATGATTTCCAATCTCTAACCCAATTGGGGAGTTGTCTTATGCCTTGCCAGGGCATAGGGAGTAACTAAACTAAACTGTGGATCCATAATGAGCCCTAACAAGGGGCCCTCAAAGAGTATTCCCTCAAAGTTATAACACAATCCTATCCTATGCTAGATGTGTAATTTTGGGGCATGCATTATCTGAACTCATACATTCTCGATCATAATCTGGAGCCTTGCGCTTAAAATTATATAAAGATCATGCTAGTGAACCTTGCACTCCAAATCATATAAAAATCATTCTAGTGAGTCTGGCGCTCTAATCATATGAAAATTATGCTAGTGATACTGACACTCTAAATCATATAAAATCATGAGTCTAGGTTTTAAGACAAAATATTCCTTTATGAATCATGCTAAAATTCATAAGGTAAACTTGTGAAAAATCCATGAGATAGATTCATAAATGTAAGATAGATTCATAAATATGAGGTAGATTTATATACATGGAATAGGTTCATAAACATTAGATAGGAAGAAATTATGAAATTCTAATACATTCATGAAAGATTCAAGGAACTTTAATCAAGAGTTAAAGGATACTACGAGTTACAGAATATTACTCAAAACCCTCTCTCTTCTATAGAATAAAATAGAATCATAAGAGAATAGTCGTGGGAAGAACAGGGTTTCCACACATGAAGTTTAGACTTACATACCTTAGCTATTGAAGAACGCTGGAACTTTGAAGAAGAAACCTGAGATGCTTGTCTTTCTTCTAGAGCATAGTTTTCTTAAAACTCTTGTGGTTTTGAGTTGAGGAGGGAGGAAAGAGATAATATGAATGATTCTAAGTGTTTTCTATGATAAAAAGGGTTTTAAATATTTATATTGAGTGTCTAGAAGTTGTTGGACAAAAACACCCTTAAGAGAATGAAGCGTAAAAATTTCTAGCCAAAAATACCTCAAGGCACTGCGCCGCCCATAGACTTGAAATGGGCAGGGTACCGTAGTCATAGGACAACATTTTAGGTTTCTAAAGTTCATAGCCTAGGATGGCACAATGGAAATAATGTTGGCCCTGTAGGGTGTTGCTCAAGGTGGCACCATGGCCTCTGTTCCCGCCCAGAAATTTGTCTAAGTGTGAAACTCGCTCTGATATAATTTCTAATTGATCCTTGGGTCAAATAACTTGGTTTAGGAGCTCCATAATGCGTACGAGATGACTTCAAATTTTATTCGAGACATAAGGTATTACATAGAGATGCCTCTAAATCCTAATGACCAACTAGAGCATATAAGCAGTTTTGACCCCTACTTGTGCTAGTTGTCTCTCACCTGTTTGTGCCTCGCCTAGATGGGGATTAATAATTTTGTAGAGCTTCTGCATTATTAGACTAAGAGATGTTTCCTACTCTCTGTCTCAATGAAGGATATTCTCTCTAAAAATGGACATGAAATCCATAACTGTAGCATACATCCATGCCCAAATGACAATTCCCTGTATGACCTTTGCCACACTTGCTGCAATAAGGATGTTGTGAAGCTGTTTGCATCATGCTGGCATGTGAATGAGAGTTTGGTGCTATGAAACTCTGACCCTGACTAGCCTAACCTCTCTGATCATATTGGTGTCTTGGATATGGTGCACTGGCTGCACAAAGGGAAGGTATTCATGACCTCTTATTAAGGAATGATCTGTTGCCACCTCCTTGATATCCCCCATTGCCAACTGACTTGCCCCTTACTCTATTCTCTTTCCCTTCTAGTTCTACATTTTAACTTACGTTCCTTAGTATGCTGAGTAAAAGCCATCAATTTGGAGATATTAATGTCTTTGTTCAATAATATTGTAAAAAACCCTCCCACACCAAGGATTCCAAGTCCTAGCATAAATCTATGCATCCTCGCTCACATAGTAGTAACTAACTCTAGAACAAAATGGGCTAATTGAGAAAACTTGAGTATATTCCCTCACACCTATGTTATTCTGTTTAAGTGTTGTGAACTCTTCAGACTTGGCCTCCCTAAGTTATAGGGGCAAAAAGTAATTGATAAATTCAATGACAAACTCATCCTAGATTGCAAGAACTGCATACTCTCCTTGAGAATCCTCTCAAGACTGGTACTACACAATAGTAATGTCTTTCAGCTGATAAGAAGAAAATTCAACTGCCTCTATCTATGTAGCATGCATGAGCCTGAGATTACTATATATCTCATCAATGAAGTTTTGGGATCCTTTATAGGGTTGAACCCTGTGAAAGTGGGGGGTGTATATGAATAAATTTTCTGATTCTAGAACTTATTGACCCTTTATGAGAACCAATATTTTAAACGTTGGACTATGTAGAAATAAGTTTGTTGAGAATCTGGATAGCTCCCATAAATTCAGCATCAAAATCACCTGGTGTTGGCGTGAATGATGTAGGGGTTTCCATAGGACTCCATGTTAAAGGTGGATATGATATACGGGTGGGTTGATAAATGGGCAACCTTGAGATTTGATTTGAACACCTTGAGTGTGAGGCAACTTACTGGCATTTCACTTTTGCGGTAGCATTATGTCACGACCCAAAACTGGGCCATGATGGTGCTTGCATAACTCCCCGGTAGGCAAGCCAAACCCAATGATACGGAAGACAATAAAGCAGTTAGAGTAAGGAAAAGCGGAAGACATAAATGAAAAGACAGGGTCAATAGCATATACACATACCATCATATAAAATATACATAAGAGGGCCCTAAATTGACCAACAAGACAAAACAGACTCGAGAACCAACCCAGAACTGGTGTCACTAGTACAAGAGTGACTAAAGCAAGGAGTAACTATACGACTGACTCTGTCTATCAAAAATACAAAATATAGACAGCATATAAAGATGGAAAGCATGTAAAGTCTCCAAGAGCGCTGGGAGCTCACCGCGATCCAAACTACAATAGGCCTCGAACGATAGGAAGGTCAGTGAGGGTGGCTCGTACTAGGTGTTGCATCAAAAAAAGATGCAGAATGTAGTATGAGTACCAAAATAATGGGTACTCAGCCGACCAAGCACAGAAAGATAGTATATAAAATAAATTACAGGAAAGTACACTAAATACAGGGATCCACCAAAATCTAATTATAAAACCGAACACAGAAATATCCTAACCAACAAGAAGGCAATAATAATAACAACAATACAAAAAACCGGCAATCCAAGTACACTCAAGTCAATGCAATGCTATGAGATATGATGTGATGTATGGATGCATAATAGTATAAACCCGGAATACCGCATCGGGTGTTCAGAATACCGCATCGGACTATGAGCATATAAATTTGAAAATAGTGGAGAAAAGGTCCGGGAATATCCCTTGGACCGGCATAAAAGTATCACCTTTCCTTTCCTTTCTGAATATCAGTAGTAAACCCAGTACAACTCTTCAAACATCCAAAAACTACAGTAACCATAATAATCCCCAGTATTTGCACCAAATGCCTCAAAAACCTTTCTTTTCCGTATCAATAGTATGCAATGCAGTATGAGCATGAAACATACAAATTTAGAGAAAGTAGCACACCACAAGGCACAACAGGGAAAAATACCCTCCAAACCAAGAGACCTGACCTGGAAATGTCATCCAAATCCAAGCTATGGCCTCGGTCCCACAGTTAAGCACAACCAACAATTAAAGCAGAAATAGTAAAAAATATTAACAGAGACCACTATGAGCATCTACTCCACTTCAAAATATCTTAAAAGCATTTCAAGGATTCTATGCTAGGCATAACCATACTACAGGCTCCTAGACTAAGAATAGCATGAATAGTTCTAATCTATGGTCTGAAATGGCCATAATAATATAAATCACAAGATTTAAGCCTAATACTACCTAAAGTCCAACCTAACATTCCAGTAACATATTATATATAAATTCTGACTAAACTCAGTCTACAAAGTAAACCATAACCTACTTGGGGGCCAAACTGTAAGCACGAACCGTCACTCGTGTGCCATCCCCTTCTGAATAGCCTCAGAAAGCTGCCATGCTGTCAAGAACACAACCCAGGTTTCAAGGCAAGAAGAATGACACCCTTATTACTATACGAAAAATCAGGCCAGAAATCAGGTCAAAAAAAAAAGACCCTCGGGGCCCGTGCAACGAAACAAAAAACAAAATTCACAATTATGCTTGTGGTGGGTGAAAGAACTCATACCCAAAGTTTGGGCGCGAACAGATCTCATTTTGGGGCCCAAACCAGCCCCAAAGTTCTACTAATTCAAGGGATCAAAAAGGGGGAAAATCGGAATTAAAGGCGAAAGCTTACCCCAACCAGGAGAAATATGCCACTGATGATAGTTGCACGAACTCACGAGCATGCAGCCTTAACAGAAAAGATTTCTACAAGTAATGCCCAAGCTTCAGGGTTAACAACAATGGAGTTTTAGCGAGAGAATTATGAGAATAAACACGGAAGGAGGAGAGGGGTGACGAGGGAACTTACCAGGTAAAGAATACTGAAGCAAGTGTAATGACCCTTCCGGTTATTTCCACGTATACATTTTCCTTGTACCGTTAGAGCTTGTTTGTAGCAGCCCCAAGTCATTTAAGGCTTGTCGGGATAGGTAGTTCGGTATCGGGGCCATTTGTTTGGTCGTATGATAAGTTTTGAAGTCAAGCAAGTCGGCAAAAGTTATCGTAAGTTTCTTTAATAAATTTTCTGAACTTTGGGTAAAATGTCTCAGAGCTTTTCTCTCAATATATAAAGATTTAGAAGTCCCCTGAAATACCAAATCGAAGATCTACGAGTCTAGTTTCCAACACACAAAACCTCATATCCAACTGATCTCGGAGTAAAAAGTTATGACTATTTTATCGCGGACTGTCTGGCAGAAATTGGGTCTCGAACCGGGTCGTGAACCGGGTCGGGTCAAGATCGATTTAAAGCCTCAACTTCACGTTTTAAAACGCCATTTCAGTTCTAAAACAGTGAGAAAACATAAGGGAGGGTTCCAAGAGAGTTCTTGAGTATCAAAATCGTGCGATGGTGAATTGCGAACCTAAATTTAAGAATATTATTAGCATCGCGCGTATATTTGAAAATATTTTATTTTTAAGTTATATTTTTTATTACCTTTTTAAAAGTATTTTAAAGGTCTATGAAAAATATTTTTATTATGATATAATTGTGTATGTACTTATTTTATAATGTTTGTATACATTGTAATATTTTAACGGAGATAGTAAATTTAGTTATGTTGAAAATTATTATTATAATATAGTAGGTTTTATTTGAAATAATTTTCGATTAAATATGAAATATTTAAAAAGTTATATTTATTTTATCACGAACATATGCAATACCCATGTATATAAGTACACCATCAATTATTATGGTGTGACACCTCAGCTCCACGTGGGAGTGAGGTAGTACATCAAACATTAGTCACTGCCAAGTGTTCCTTTCACTTAAATCATTTCAACAATTGACAATGTTAGTTGCTGCCAACTTACATATTACTTCTTTGAATGTAATTTTCACTGATCATAATTGTGCATGATTAATTCACTATGCGCTAATAAATATTTTTGAGGGAAAATTATTTTGACGCAATATTCTGTCAACAAAAGAAAATCGATTATCTACGTCAAATTATTCAAGCCCGAGTTCAAGTTTGATTTCGTTTCAGAGCTTCTTTTTGGAGAGGTTCGAGCTTGTCATCGGACGACAAGTAGGTTACGGTTTAAAATCCCTAGACTTAGCATATATCGGATAAAATTGTACTAGCTGGCATCCTTGGGTTGGATTATTAGGTTGGCACCACAGACCTCGACCGCTTTATTCATTTTCGCCTACTTTTGTTCCTCCGTTGTTTGTAGTACTTGCCGATATATTTTATTTACCCTTGTGGTCCTGTGAGACCTTTTTGACTCTGGAACATAGAAGGTGGGATTTTGGGAATGTCCGCGAGTCCCGGGCATAGAATTATCCTTTTAGGCTGATTATGCTTGCTGAGTAGTTGCGGGCCTGTGCAGGGTCGATAGGTTGATTGTGAGCTGCTGGGAAGCTATTGTGTTTGATCATACCATTTCCATGCATATAAAGAGGTTTTATCCATGTTTTACTATGGTTTGGGCTTCGAGCCTACTGAAACTATTTTCTAAACCTTGCATGGCCCCGGGGGCCCTTTTTGATAGAAATAATTTTGAAATGGTTTGATTTAACTCGTGAATATTCTTGGGTAAAAGAAAGTAGAATTATGATTTAAATCACCAGTTTTACGATTAATGCTAGACTCGGCAGGGCCGGGGTGCTAGTTGTGTTTTCTTGCTATTTGAGATAATTTTAGCCTCGATCGGACCGAGCACCCGAGATGACTTTCTACTGTTTAGACCCGGTTATGCCCGGGCACCCTTGGAGGGGGTTTTTTGAGATATTTTCCTACTACTTTAGTCCTGGACAAGGTCTGGGCATGCATATTCGAGACTGGGTCTCTATCTTGAAATCGGACTTGCTTCTGGATGACATGTTTTAATACTGAGTTTTAGTATGGGGTCGAGGACCTCTATGGACCTTGCCATTCGGGCCTGGGGCTGCGGGCTGCGTGTGCCGGAGGAAGGGTATACGGTGGAGTAGAGGTATATGGGCAGTGTCCTTCTATGGGACCTACCTGCTGGGCCGGATCTGCACCGGAGGAGGTACATACAGAGATATCATTTCACTTGAGATCTTCATGCATCATATCATTCATTGTTTGAGGCTCCACCCTTGTTTGTTGTTTGGTGATTGTACGCTCCGGTAGTATGGGATGCCGGAGGGTTTGTTTTCACTTGTTTGTGTTCCTCGGTTGTATGGGCAGCCAGGGGACTGTAGGTAGACTTTGGCTATTTACTTGTAGAATTGTTCCCTGTTACGGTTAATTGTGAAATTGTTTACTGCTAGACTGTTAGTTTCTGGATTTGAGATTGATATGATTAGTTGGGCTTGATTCATGTCTCTAAGCATGCCTATCATTACTCTTTCTCTCTTCTTCTTACACTTGAGGTTACCGGTATACCATCCATTTCGTAAACTTATTATGTATACACTGTTATCGCAAGGACCCCAGGTGTGTTGTTTCTTACTTTCACCTGTTCCTATGGTGTGTATATTCTGCTTGCTGGCCTCACATGTGGTTCTGTTGACTTCCCTCTAGGCTAGTTTCTGTGTACCTTTTTCATTGATTTCTGTGACTACTTGCTTCTGTTCTGTCTGCTACTATGCTTTATTCTTATATGTGCCCAGTCGGCCTATGATACCTACTGGGTAACTTATGCTTCGCATTTGGTGCTCACCCTACCCCCCTGCATCATTGGGTGCAGACCCTAGCGTGGGCCATCGCCGTTAGATCGTTGTGATTCGTGCTTGGAGATTTGTTGGGGACTACTTCAGACTGAGGGTGAGCTTTTGGCTATCAGATCTTAGCTTTAGTTTATCTTTCGCTTCATGTACTCTATTACCATTCAGAGTATATATTGTTTTGGATCGTTTGCACTCCATGTATGTAGTTTTGGCTCTATACTATGATACCAGGTCTTTGGGTTTGGTTTAGTTTCCCCATATGTATATATATTCCTATTATCTATTCTCTTCATCTTGTTCGCTTACTTTTTCTTATTAAAATACCCTCCCGCTTCTTTATTAGATAGTAGCCCATTACTAACTGTCCTGGCCTACGGGAATTGGTTCACCTACTGGGGGGTTGTAGGTGCCATCATTACCAAGAAATTGGGTCGTGAGAACTTGGTATCAGAGCTTTAGGTTCACTAGTGTCATCGGTATATGAGACAATGTCTAGTAGAGTCCTGCAGATCGGGGCGGAGATGTCCGTACTCAATCTTTGGGAGGCTACAGTGACATTTTAGGAAATTTGACTCTTTCATTACTTCTGTGTCGTGCGTGAAACCCTTGAAATTTCTGGAAATCTCATTTGTTCTTCTTCATTCTTCCGCAGATGGTTCGTACGAGATCATCAGCGTCACGCGGAGATGAGCCTCCCACTCCAGCTAAGGGTCGAGGACGCCCTCGAGCAGTGGCACCTGCTAGAGCTTCTAGAATGGAGATAGAGCCCGAGCAACATGTGGATCAGGGGGCAGCCCAGGTACCACCAGCTCCAGTACCAGCTCCAGTACCAGCTCCAGCACCAGCTCCAGTACCAGCTCCAGTGCCCACTTCTGTGCCAGCTCCAGCCGCAGCTCAGTCTCCAGATATTCGGGGATTACTATTACAGCTTTTGGGTGTGATTGGAGAGCGGCCTTCTGAGGTAGCACAAATATCCGCTCAGGGGGAAGCCCTGGGTGCACAGAGCTCAAGAGCGTAGCCTGCTACTATGGCTCCCCGTGTGGAGGTCATTCCGGTTCCATCTGTTGCACAGCCTCTTGCTCCTCGCCCAGCTATGACAGAGTCAGAGCAGAAGGCGTTGGGTAGGATTTTGAGGTTAGCACCTCCAAGGTTTGCTGGTACTTCTGGAGAGGATCCACATGACTTTATTACTACATGTGAGGAGATGTTGCATCATTTGGGTTTGTTGGATACTCACGGGGTTGGTTATACTACCTATCAGTTGGAGGGCCCAGCGAAGTTATGGTGGAGAGCCCAGGTTGCTTGTAGACCACCATCGTCACCTCCTTTGACCTGGTATGAGTTTTATGAGGCCTCTATGGCCAAGTTCCTACCTCAGAGTGATCGTGAGCGTCGCAGGGAGCAGTTTACTCACCTTATGCAGGGGTCTACGACTGTCTCAGAGTATGAGACCTGTTTTCATCAGCTAGCGCCGTTCGGAGCTATGATCATTCCTACCGAGGCAGATAGGATTCGCAGATTTGTATGAGGTTTGAGGCCAGAGATCAGGCATCCAACTGAGATATTGATTGCCGGTGGTCGGTCATTTCAGGCTATTGTAGACTATGCCCGTACTGTGGAGGTCTTACAACGACATGATCAGGGGTCCAGAGATAAGAGGCCTCGACATCAGGGTGTCTATAGTGGTTCCAGATATGGTGGTAGAAGTTCTGGCCATTGGAGCCAGAGTTATCAGCCACAGCAGCACCAGGGTCAGCCCAGCCGACCAATTCAGGCTTCCCTTCAGACTTTCGGTAGTACCCAAATCGAGCAGGGTCAGAGCAGCCATCAAGGCTATAGCGGCCAGTCTTCGAGGGGTACAGTTTCTGGGGCATCAGGACGTGGTGGTCATACGGGATCTGCTGGATCATCTCGACCGAGTAGGCCACCGGGGGCTTGTTTTACTTATGGTGCGATTGGTCATTTTGCTAGCGATTTCCCTCAGCAGGGTACAATTCAGTTGGCCGAGCCTTTACGAGCAGTTCAGCCTCCGGCTAGAGGGGGTGGTCATTAGAGTAGAGGTAGTGCTCCGCATGGCAGAGCAGGTGGTAGGGATGGAAGTCGGGTAGGTGGAGGTCGTAAGTTTTACGCAGTCCCTAGGAGACCAGTGGTAGAGGCCTCAGATGCTGTGATTACAGGTACGATTTTTGTGTGCCATCAGTCTGCTATGGCTTTATTTGATCCTGGATCCACTTGTTCATATGTATCTACCTACTTTGTGCCTTGTTTGGCATTGGCTAGTGAGCCATTATATGTTCCTGTTTCTGTTTCGACCCCAGTAGGAGATTCTTTAGTAGTGGATCGAATTATGAGATCTTGTATGCTATCTATTGGTGATTCAGAGACTTGGGGTGATTTGATGATTCTTGATATGCTAGATTTTGATGTGATACTGGGCATGGACTGGTTATCCCCTCACTATGTGATTTTGGATTTTTATGCCAAGACCATTACCATAGTTGTGCCCGGTGTATCCCCGATTGTATGGCAGGGTTCTGTTAGCCATGCACCATCTGGGATCATCTCTTGTCTTCGAGCTAGAAAGTTGATTTCCCGTGAGTGTTTAGCTTATCTAGCATATGTACGAGATGTTAGTGCTGACCTTACTTCTCTTGAGTCTGTTCCTGTGGTTAGAGACTTCCTCAATGTGTTTCCTACCGACCTGCCAGGCCTTCCACCTAAAAGAGATATTGATTTCGCTATTGAGCTAGAGCCGGGCACCAGGCCCATTTCTATTTCTCCTTAACGTATGGCTCCTGCTGAGTTGAGGGAGATTAAGGAGCAACTCCATGATCTGTTAGCTAAGGGGTTTATTAGACCTAGTGTGTCACCTTGGGGTGCTCCTGTTCTCTTCGTGAAGAAGAAAGATGGGTCGATGTGCATGTGTATTGATTATCGGCAGCTGAATTGGGTGACAGTGAAGAATAGGTATCTGATGCCGAGGATTGATGATTTGCTTGACCAGATTCACGGTTCAGTCATGTTTTCGAAGATTGATTTGAGGTCCGGCTACCATCAATTGAGGATTAGGGCGGAGGACATCCCTAAGACAGCATTCAGGACACGTTATGGCCATTATGAGTTCCTGGTGATGTCTTTTGGGTTGACTAATGCCCCCGCAGCCTTTATGAACTTGATGCACAGAGTTATTGGCCCGTATTTGGACTCATTTGTGATAGTTTTAATAGACGACATCTTGGTATACTCGCGTAGTAGAGATGAGCATGAGTCGTACTTGAGGGTTATACTCCAGACTTTGAGAGATCATCGGCTTTATGCCAAGTTCTAAAAGTGCGAGTTTTGGCTTGAGTCAGTTGTATTCCTAGGGCACGTGGTGTCTAAGGATGGGATTAGGGTTGACCCGAGAAAGATTTCTACGGTTTGCGATTGGCCTAGACCTACTACTGCTACTGAGGTCTGCAACTTTATTGGGTTAGCAGGTTACTACAGACGGTTCATTGAGGGATTTTCTTCCATAGCAGCACCCTTGACTATGCTGACTAGGAAGGATGTCCCATTTCAGTGGTCGGATCGGTGCGAGGATAGCTTTCAGAGGCTTAAGGCCTTATTGACTTCAACTCCAGTTTTGACTTTGCCGATTGAGAGTCAGAGCTTCTCCGTGTATTGTGATGCTTCTGGGGTTGGTATTGGTTGTGTGTTGATGCAACAGAGTCGAGTAATAGCATATGCATCGAGGCAACAGAAGGTTCACGAGCGCAACTACCCCACTCATGACTTAGAGTTGGCGGCGGTAGTTTTCGCACTTAAGATCTGGAGGCATTACCTATATGAAGTTAACTGTGAGATCTTCACCGATCACCGTAGTCTTCAGTATATCACGAGTCAGCGAGAGTTGAACTCGAGACAGAGGAGATGGGTCGAGTTACTGAAGGACTATGACTTCACTATTCTGTATCATCCGGGCAAGGCAAACGTGGTAGCGGATGCCTTGAGCCGGAAGGCAGTGAGTATGGGTAGCCTAGCTTCTCTTTCAGTTTCACAGCGACCGTTGGCCTTGGACATCCAGTCCTTGGCTAACCGTTTGGTTAGGCTTGACTTGTCGGATCCTAGCAGAGTTCTCGCCAGTATTGAGGTTCGTTCTACTTTGATTGATCAGATTCAGAGCCGTCAGTTTAAGGATCAGCAGTTGTGTGACCTTCGTGATCGGGTTATTCAGGGTGAGACCAGCCAGGCTACTCTAGATTCAGATGGGGTTCTGAGGTTTGATAGTCGCCTTTGTGTTCCGAGGATTAGTGATTTGATTAAGTTGATACTTCATGAGGCACATTGTACTAGATACTCCATTCACCCTGGAACAGCAAAGATGTATAGAGACTTGAGACAGCTTTACTGGTGGAGTGGTATAAAGCGGGATATAGCGGAGTTCATATCTCGTTGCTTGAATTGTCAGCAGGTTAAGTTTGAGCACATGAGACCTGGTGGTTTGATGCAGCGACTTCCTATTCCTGAGTGGAAGTGGGAATGGATTACTATGGACTTCATTGTTGGATTGCCTCGTACTTCTCATGGGTTTGATTCCATATGGGTGATTGTTGATAGGCTAACTAAGTCAGCATATTTCTTGCCGGTTTAGACCTCTTATGGTGCAGAGAGGTTAGCTCAGATCTACCTTCGTGAGATTGTTCGGTTGCATGGGGTCCCAGCTTCTATTATTTCAGACCGCAGCACTCAGTTCATATCTCAGTTCTGGAGGGCTATTCAGCAAGATTTGGGTACAGAGGTTCATCTTAGTACCGCCTTCCACCCTCAGACAGATGGCCAGTCCGAGAGGACCATTCAGATTCTGGAGGACATGCTTCGGGCCTGTGTTCTTGACTTTGGAGGTTCTTGGGATCAGTTTGTTCCCTTGGCAGAGTTTGCTTATAATAACAACTTCTATTCGAGTATCGACATGGCACCTTTTGAGGCTTTGTATGGCAGGCGTTGCAGATCACTGGTAGGTTGGTTTGATGGTTTTAGTTCTAGGCCACAGAGCACAGATTTGCTTCAAGATTCCTTAGATCAGGTTCGAGCGATTCAGGGCAGACTTCGGGCAGCTCAAAGCAGGCAGAAGAGTTATGCTGATCGTAGGCTTCGTGCCTTGGAGTTTAGTGTCGGTGACTTGGTGTTTCTCCTTGTATCGCCCATGAAGGGCGTGATGAGATTTGGTAGGCGGGGCAAGCTTAGCCCCAGGTACATTGGGCCGTTTGATATTCTTCAGAGGGTTGGTAGCGTTGCCTATCAGCTAGCCTTGCCTATGATGTCTTCAGCTATACATCCTGTATTTCATCTTTCGATGTTGCGTCGGTATGTCCCAGATGAGTCTCATGTGTTGCAGTGGGATTCAGTTCAGTTGGGTGAGGGTTTAGCCTTTGTTGAGGAGCCGGCAGCTATTTTGACCAGAGATGTCAGGAGATTGAGGTCTCGAGAGATCCTGGTTGTTAAGGTTCAGTGGAGGCACCATCCAGTTGAGGAGGCTACCTGGGATACCGAGAGAGATATTTGGGCTCAGTATCCACAGCTGTTTGAGCCTTCAGGTACCCCCTTGACATTGACTTTCGAGGACAAAAGTCCTTTTTAGTAGTGGATGATGTAATGACCCTTCCGGTTATTTTCACGTATATGTTTTCCTTGTACCGTTAGAGCTTGTTTGTAGCGGCCCCAAGTCATTTAAGGCTTGTCGGGATCGGTAGTTCGGTGCCGGGGCCATTTTTTTGGTCGTATGATAAGTTTTGAAGTCAAGCAAGTCGGCAAAAGTTATCGTAAGTTTCTTTAATAAATTTTCTGAACTTTGGGTAAAATGTCTCAGAGCTTTTCTCTCAATATATAAAGAGTTAGAAGTCCCCCAAAATAGCAAATCGAAGATCTACGAGTCTAGTTTCCAACGCACAAAACCTCACGTCCAACTGATCTCGGAGTAAAAAGTTATGACTGTTTTACCGCGGACTGTCTGGCAGAAACCGGGTCTCGAACCGGGTCGCGAACCGGGTCGGGTCAAGATCGATTTAAAGCCTCAACTTCATGTTTTAAAATGCCATTTCAGTTCTGAAAAAATGAGAAAACATAAGGGAGGGTTCCAAGAGAGTTCTTGAGTATCAAAATTGTGCGATGGTGAATTGCGAACCTAAATTTAAGAATTTTATTAGCATCGCGCGTATATTTGAAAATATTTTATTTTAAAGTTATATTTTTTTTATTACCTTTTTAAAAGTATTTTAAAGGTCTATGAAAAATACTTTTATTATGATATAATTGTGTATGTACTTATTTTATAAGGTTTGTATACATTATAATATTTTAACGGAGATAGTAAATTTAGTTATGTTGAAAATTATTATTATAATATAGTAGGTTTTATTTGAAATAATTTTTGATTAAATATGACATATTTAAAAAGTTATATTTATTTTATAACGAACATATGCAATACCCGTGTATATAAGTACAACATCAATTATTATGGTGTGACACCTCAGCTCCATGTGGGAGTGAGGTAGTACATCAGCCATTAGTCATTGCCAAGTGTTCCCTTCACTTAAATCATTTCAACAATTGACAATGTTAATTGCTGCCAACTTACTTATTACTTCTTTGAATGTAATTTTCACTGATCATAATTTTGCACGATTAATTCACTATGCGCTAATAAAGATTTTTGAGGGAAAATTATTTTGATGCAATATTCTTGTCAACAAAAGAAAATCGATTATCTACGTCAAATTATTCAAGCCCGAGTTCAAGTTTGATTTCATTTCGGAGCTTCTTTTCGGAGAGGTTCGAGCTTGTCATCGGACGACAGGTAGGTTACGTTTTAAAATCTCTAGACTTAGCATATATAGGATAAAATTGTACTAGCTGGCATCCTTGGGTTGGATTATTAGGTTGGCACCACAGACCTCGACCGCTTTATTCATGTCCGCCTACTTTTGTTCCTCCGTTGTTTGTAGTACTTGCCGATATATTTTATTT